>JAMPIO010000216.1:0-163658 GCA_024699865.1 Aphelenchoides fujianensis
TGTGCACTTGCTGCGAGATTTCCTACCGCCGAGCGTTTCGTCCGTGTGCGTGGGTTGCCACCAACACTCCCTTTTTCGGCTGAACGGCCCGCAGTCGCGTGTTCTTCAGCAGGTGCGGATTCCGTACGATATAGCCGAATTGAATGGCAATTTCAGACAGGATTGTACGTTTCTTTTGCGAATGAAGAACGATGGCTAAAATCTTTTTTGTTTAGATCTTGCCGGATTGTTTGGCCTCCCCGCCCGCGTGATCGAAATCACCGAAAGCCCGTGCTGGAGCTCGCCGCCTATGGACCGTAAGCACGAGAGCATTTGTGCAACACTCCCTTGCTTTCTTCCAGTTTCAAGCGGAACAAAGTCGTCGAAACAGTGGCCGTCAATCTTCACGATTGTTATCACTCGGCTCCAGGCTACGAGATTTTGTTTGAAAGTCCCACGGAGGCCGGAATCCGCATCTTTCGGACTGCTTTTGAGAACCTCCGAACGTTGAACGACACACTTGGGCTGCAGATCTTCCTTCCAGATACCTGCTACGATGTGAGCTTCTTTCAGCTTCTCTTTGTGATGCACAGCTTTAGTACATCCGCGAAACGGAAGAAGTGAACTGTGATGGAAAGACGTGCCTCGCGAGTCGCTGCTTGTGTGCGGCGAAGTGGGCTTTTCGCGTGTGCTGCTTCGAACGGAACTCTTGCTGCCGCACCCCAACAAAGACCCCGTACGTTTCTACATCCGTTTGCTGTATTTGTACGCTCATTGCTGTTTTGGATGAAGTACGAAGAATCCCTCTCAACGATCAATTCCTTCTTCGAGGAGCGGGGGGATTACACGCAGCAAACTGAAGGCTTCGATGCTGCACTCTTGGAGTATCAAGAACGTCGTGAGCGCCCGCTCGTTGGAATCTGGACGAAACGAATGGGCGAGATGGAGCTGGCTTTCGTCCTTCACTACTACAAAAAAAACACTCGTTTATAACGCTGTTCCTTGGCTTCTTTTCCATGAATTGGAGTGAACCTGTCCGTTGTTTGTTTTCTTAATGGTCGTCGGCATAAAGTTAAAGCGAGAAATTCAGGTGGGCGGCTGCCCTTAGATCGAGTACAGCCTGCGAGCAGCCGCATTCTGACCACGCCCGGAGGTTCTCGTCCAGCCGTCAACGCTCCCCGCCAAATAAAAGGCTGAAGCGGCAGAGGGTCGAACGTGCGAGGAGGCCAACGGGAGAAGCCAGCAAGCAGAACCGAGCTGAAGTTTGCATGAAAGAATGAAACGAACAAACGATGAAACCGGCCGCTCATTTCGATCGCCACTCGACCAGCCCGCCAGCCGCTCCCGCCCACCAGTCGTCTCAAGGATGCCGTCGGTGAAGAAGGACCTCGCGTCGCCGGCGTCGAAGAAGGCGGCCGCCGCCTCGGTGATCGCGAAGCTGGACGCGCGCCTCGACAACAAGCCCGGCGAGCCGCCCTTCCAGCTGGAGTTGGAGCCGCGCAACGTGCTCGTCTTCCGCAGCGACCGCCTGCTGGAGGAGCCGGTCGTCGTCGAGCTGAAGATCAAGAACCCGACGGCCGTGCGGCAGGCCCTCAAGGTCAGTCCCCTCCCCTTCATTTCAATCATGATCTTCCGGCTGCAGGTGAAGTGCACGTCGACGGAGCTCTTCCGCGTGCGCATGCCCTTCGGCTTCGTGGAGGCGGGCGGGACGCACACGATCAAGATCACGTTCGAGTCGAAGCGCGTGCCCGAGGGCGGCGGGCGGCACTTCTTCGCGCTGCACCACGTCGCCGCGCCCGACCCCAAGCAGCAGCAGGCCAAGTGGGTGTGGACGGCGGGCGCCAAGGCGGACGGCGTCGTGCGGCTTCCCCTGCGACTTCCAGAAGGCCGACGGCTCCCAGTGGACGCCCGAGAAGAAGTGATCGCTCTACGCTGTTGTGCATGAGGACACGCGAGGAATAAACCGCTCCTTCCAACTGCTCTCTCATTCGTTCTTTGACTGCTCCGGGCGATGGGCTGTTCGGTGAGCAGAGGCCGCGTGCCGCCGCGCCGGCCGCGAGTTCGCCCACTCGTCCGAAGAGGCGGCCGACGACCTCGAGCTCTCCGCCAAGACGCTCCAACTCGTCCACCGGCAGCTGCCGCACGCGATCGCCGCCGACCGGGTGCTCGTCGCCACGCGCACGCTGCCGCCGCCCGACGGGCAGGAGGACGGCGGATCGACGAGCATCGTGAGTTCCCCTCCCGCCCGCCCGTTCACTCCTCCTGCAGCTGGGCGACACGATCACGCTGCCCGCCGCCGCCGTCACGCTCGCCGACTTCTCCGACGGCTCCTGGTCGTGCACCCTCGGCCGACGAGCTCGTCGTCCTCAGCAACCGACCGCTGCTGCTCGAGCGGGACGGGCGCCCGGCCGCCGTCCACCTCGACTTCGCCCCGCCGGCCGTCGAGGGCGCGGAGGACGTCGTGAACTTCCAGTGGACGAAGAAGACGGGCGGCCGGATGGTGACGTTCGTCTTCACGCGCGGCGATCGCGTCGTCGTCATCCGCGCCCTCGAGAAGTTCGCGGTCTTCGCCAACGGCAATCCCGTCAACATGCGCCCTCGCCTGTCCTGACCGCTCGTCTGCGAATAAACACTCGCTTCAATCTGTTCTTTGGTTGCAAAAGAGGGCAAGAGTGCAAAACAACACCCGGAAGTTGCAAGCGTTTGTTTCACGAATGTTGGTTTGCAGAACGGGGGCCACGGGTTGTTGCCCCGTCTCTGTTCTATCGACGATCCACTTCCGCCCGCCCGTTCCAATAATTGTGCACTCCTCTCGTTGCATTCAATCCCCGTGTTTGTGCAGCTGCCTTGTTCGAAGTATAAACGTTCAACCTCGCCAGGACAGGACGGGAGGATAAAAGCAAGCAAGCGAATGGATGTCTGCACCGAACAATTCAATTCGAATGCTCGTCCAAGCAGCCGTCTTCTTCCTTTGTCTTCAGTGGTCGCTGGGCGAGGCAGGCAGCCTGTCCTTCCAGCTGCACGTCGAGAAAGACCCCGCTTCCAAGCATTCCAAAGGTTTCTTATCCGCTTGTCAGACACGGATTCTCCGTTGTTCAGGAAATGGAACCCTCGGCCCGCTGATGGACGTCTTTGGAGCGAACGTGCAGAACGCTAACAAAGGGCAATCGGTATTACGGTGAGCAGACGGGAAGACAAAGGAATGAAGGGTCAAGTGGATTGCAGCCGAGATCAGCGTGGGGAATCCGCCGAAGACCGTCGTCGTGACCGTTAGTTCTCCCTCCCCTTCTCGTCTCAATTGTTTGGTGTGCAGGTCAACACGGGAACGCCCGCCACGTGGCTGCCGAAGGTCGGCTGTTCGGTGAGCAATCCGAACTACGGGAAACCCGTGCGCCGACCCCGCCGCCGTCTACGACCCCTCCCGCTCGCGAAGCGCCCGCCCGTTGCGAGAACAACTCGCCCTCGGCTACGGACTGGACAAGCGAAAGACCTACACCACCAGGCCAGTACTTCCAGGACTTCTTTGCGGTGAGTGCGGAAGAACGGGAACCCGTTGGGAGTCGCTTCTTGCAGTTCGGAAATGCGAGAGCGTGGAAGAACATGCGCCTGAAGCGGCCGGTTGTGTTCGGAGTGGCGGACCGAATCGTCGAGATCGAGAAGGGAGTTCTCGGCCTGGGACTGCCCGTCCCCGAAGAAAAGAGCACGCACATCTTCGAGGAGGCGTGGATGGAGGGGCTGCTCGACAGTCCCGTCTTCACTCTCTTCTTCAAGAAGTGCCAACGGTTCCAAACTGATTGCCAGGACGGTGGGATGGTCACGTTGGGCAGGTCCGTCCACTCTCTCATCTTTCGTCCTCAGCTTCTTCCCGTTCAGCGAAGACCGGCAACACTGCGGGTCCGGTGATCGGCTGGGCGCCCGCCTTCACGGAGCTCGGCTCGTGGCAATTCCGAATGTCCGCGCTGGCCGTCAACCGCTTCGTCGTCCAGAAAGAAGTGACCGTCGCGACGAACTCGGGCTCCCCGACCGTCTACTTCCCGCCCGCCGTAGTCGACGGGATCGCGCGGGAGATCGGCGCCTCGTACGACGGCAACTGGTGGAAGGATCCCGTGCTCTCGGCAGTTCGACCTGAAGCTCGTGATCAACGGGCAAACGTACACGATCACGAAAGAAGCCCTAACCTTCGATGTGGGCAACGATCAATGTCTGCTGTATTTGGACAAAGGAGAAACGACGATACGTGGGTCTTGGGTTTGTTCTTCCTTTCCTCTCTCCCACTCACTCCTTGTCGGTTTCAGGGGCCCCTTTCATGCGCTCGCTGTGCAACGTCCACGACTTCCGCCATCGCCGCGTCGGATTCGCCCTCCCCTTGCAGTGATCACGAACTGGCGTCGTTTGTTGTTTGCAGTGTTAATCGAATAAACAGGCAGAAGCAAAGCGTGACATTGGAGCTGAAGCATGTCGGTTTCAACCGTTTATTCCACTTCATCTCTGCACAACGAAAAGAATGACGTTTCACGAGCTCGAATGGAAGACCAGGCACGAGTGCTGAAACGAGCGGATGAGTGAGCAGCAAGTGAACCCCCAGCACCCGCCTTCTTGGCGAACTCGAGGACGACGTTCTGGGTGGGGGTCTGGAGCTCGTAGGTGCGGCCGTCGTGCGTGACCGCGTAGCTGAGGGCGCCGCCGTCCGCCGCCGTGCCCACGCGCATCTTCAGGACGCCCGACTCGGGGCGACCGCCGGGCCGCGCGCCCGTGCTCGACAGGCGGCTCGCCCGGGAGCTGGCCGACTTGGCGGTCCGCAGCAGGTGGTCGGCGATGCTGGGCTTGCGGGCGGCCGGCGGCGGGGAGCGCGCGGAGTCCGAGCGGAACGTGAGGTCGACCACGTCGGCCGCCGCCCGCTGCCGCTCGAGGCGGCGGGCGCGGAAGTGCGCCTCGAGGACGGCGGCGGCCTCGGCGCCCGCGTGCTGCTCGCCGCTCGCGTCCACGAAGCCGCGGCGCGTCACCTCCGCCCCGTCCAGCGGCCTGCAGCGAGGGGAGGAGGAGGAAGGGGAGGGATTCAAGCGCTCACCCCTCGTCCACGCGCCGCAGCTCGAAGGAGTGGGCGGTCGGGCGGCCGGCGGCGTCGATGAGGCGCGCCCGGAAGCGCTCCACCTCGTCCAGGAGCGGCGGCAGGCCGTGGGAGGCGCGCGCGTCGGGCACCGAGTAGGAGGCGCGCCGGCAGTCCCGCCCGACCACCGCGCCCTTCAGCAGCGCCACCTCGTCCCGCGGGCTGCAAGCGGGTAGATCGGGGGAGATGATTCGAGTGCTCACCAGAACTCGCCGCTCCAGAGGAGGCGTGGCGGGCGGCGCGCAGCAGTGCTCGTCGTGGCCGATGGGCGTCTGCAGCGGGCGGTTCTTCCGTCCACTCCGCCCGCCCACTCACCTCCTCGACCTCCGACGCGAGCTGCACGTGCGGCGAGCGGGTCGCCTTCTTCTTCCCCTTCTTGCGGTCCATCACGCGGCGAGCGGAGCGGCTGGATCCCACGGGCAGGTCGCAAACAAGTGAACGAAGGACGTAGTCTACGCGAGGAAGCAGCGAGTGATGCAAATTTCGTTCAGTTTCCCGCATGCTCGTCCGCCTTCCCCGCATTCAAGCTTTCTTTTCTGCACCCCCACGTGTACAAGGCCGCGTTTCAGTCGACTACATTTATTCGACGGGAAATAACAACAACGACAATGAAGATGGACGAGTCAGACGAAACCAGTGAAGTCACCAATCGACCGCTCAAGCGACGTAGTGGTAGAGATTCGAGTCGGTCTTGTCTCTCATCATGTACCTGCAAGCAAGCCAAAGAGTAATGAAACGAATGAGTGGAAAGAAGGAACGTACTCTCGCTCGATCAGGGATTCGATTCGCCGCTTCAGGTCGATCGGTTTGGTGGCGAACCGCAGCTGGGAGAGGAGTTCGGAGATGAGGAGGTTGTGGCTGAGCGTCTTGCGGGTCTTCATCGTGCGCACGACGGCCGCGTCGATTTGGTACTGGCGGTCTTGAGTCACCTGCTCCTCGGTCTCCTGATGCTCGGCCTCGGTCTCCTTGAGCATCACTTGGGAGATCTTGATGCGGAAGAAGCTGCTCGAGAACTGGGCGTTGAAGTGGAAGGAGTCCTCCGTCCCCACGTCCCGCCCCTTCGGCTCTTTGGTCAACACTCGGGACTTGCCGCAGGCCAGCGACTGCAGCGTCCGCTTCAGTTCGGCGGGTTCTAAACGAAAGGAAGGAGGAGGAATGAGCAGGGTTGGTCGGCTGGACTCACCGATCTTCGTCTCGTCGCCGATCTCCGCCAACGACCACGTGGTCTTCGAGTTGAAGAGGAGGAGGACGACCGCCTGGAACATGGAGACCTCCAGCTCCTTGCGGCCCTTCTCGAAGGTCGCCTTCAGGATGGCGGAGGCGAGGTTGTACTGCCATTGGAGCTTGCGGCCGTTGTGTTTGGACACGTAGAACTTGGAGAAGACCTCCTGCTGGGCGGCCAGTTCGGGCGGGACGGCGAGCGGCGAGGGCGTGACCGCCGGCCAGTTGCCCATCGTGAGCACACTCACGCCGAACTCGATCTCCGCGCTCTTCGGGTAGTTGACGAGCAGGTACTTGGTGAAGGCGCCGGAGAGCTCCTTGGAGACCTCCATGTCCTTGAACATCCCCTCCAGCTTCTGCGTGAAGCCCGCTCCGCACTCTAAACACTCGAATGATTGAGAGTCCTCTCTTGCATCCGACGAACCGTTCTTCAGCTTGGCCAGCATCGCCTTCTCCGCGTCCACCGACGCGCTCCGGCCCATGAGGAGGCGCTTGGAGAGGGCTTTCTTGTAGAAGGCCTCGAAATAATCCTTTCCTGAACACAACAGTCAGCAACGGGAAAATGAAAAAGAGGAACGAACCGTCCACAAATCGGAACAAAACGATCACGTTGTCCATGATCACGTCCAGCTCGTCCTCCGAACACTCCTTGTTGCCCAGCCGCAGTTTGGAGTCCATGAACTTGGCTGCAAACACGAGAAGACGAATGAACTCGCTTTGCAGAAGTAACGAACCGATCAGTTCGGCCGGCTTGTTCGCTCGGGCGTTGATGAACGAGTTGAAGGCGTCGCGCTCGCCCTGGATGAACTTCTCGTTGTTCTCGAAGCAGACCTCGATCGTCTTGTCCAGCTGGGCCTTCAGTTTGATGAGGTCCTGCACGAGGGTCTCGTCCCGCTTCGTGTCCAGCACCATCGCCCGGCCGATCTTCTTGATGTACGCGACGAAGGCGCTCTTCAGGTTGATGCGCGCGTTCTTCAGCAGGCCGAACAGGCGGTAGAGCAGCTTGAGGTCCTCGATTCGGTTCTCCTCGAACAGCTTCTCCGCTCCTGCAAGCCGCTCGCTCATTTCAGTTGAGTGGAGGGAAACGCACCTTTGGAGAGGATCACGTCCACGAACTCGCCGATGAAGCAGCGGTTGAGGCACGTGGAGAGCTCGGGCCAACTCGTGTAGTTGAGGTAGAAGTCGACCCGCTCCTGCTCGGCGTCCAGGCGGTTGGCCACGTAGCGGAGGTACTCGCCGGTCTCCAGCTCGTCGATCTTCTTGTGCGCCTCCAGCTTGTAGAACTTCTCGGTCTTTCGGATCAACTTGTGCTCGAACTCCTGCAATCTCTTGGTTAATTGAACGAATGGGAGGTGGAAGGACGAACGTTCTCGTAGATCTTCAGAGCGACGAGCATCCCGACCACCGATTTCATGAGCGGCCGGTCGATTTGGTCGCCGTTCCGCTCCTGCTCGATGATCGTGAGGATGAAATCGAAGAGCTGTTCGCGGATCTTGGGCGCGTCCACGACCACCGAGCGGAAGGTGTGCAGCCCGATGTCCCTGCAAGCGGAAGGAAGAATTGAAGGCTGCCGGCTGTTCACTCACCAGATCGAGAGAATCGTCGGGTTCTGAAGGACGTACGTTCGGTTGAGGTACATGAACACGTTCTGGATCATCGACTGCAACGAACGGAAAAGTGAGAACAATGGAAGGACGGGAGAACTCACGAGTTGCTGGCAGAAATCCGTCCAGAAGCGGTTCAAATCCACGAGGAAGCCGTTCATGTTCGCGCGCTCGCAGGCGTCGACGAGCTGCGGGAGGTTGGCGGTGAGATCGGCGTGGAAGAGGCGGACGACCCGGCGGTACACGTCGGAGGCGAAGTTCTGCTCGCAGAGAACCTCCACGGCCTGAAACGAATGGAAGAGTTTGCAGAGCGAAGAAAGAAGAGGACGAACCGTGAACAAGTCCTCGCGAATGGTCTCCGTCTTCTGCTTGTGTTGGATCTTGACGACGGCATCCTCCAGGAGGCCCCAGTATTTCTGGAAGTCCGTATTGGAGGCTTGATTTCTCACTGAACACAAACGAGTGAATTAAGAAACAAGAAAGAGTGGACTCACGTGCGAAATTGTTGATGACGATTCGCTTGTTCTTGCCCGTGTGAAAGGCGGGCACCGGCTTGGCCATCGTTCGCTTCTTTCCGTCGATTGAACGTTTCATAAGAAGGGAGTAAGTGGAGAAGAGGATGGAGGGATCAACAGACGGAAGAAGTGGAAATTCCCCTTCGTACGCGCTGCTTCGAGCAGAACGCCAAGCAGGCGGCCGCCGAAATCAATCCGCTCGCAGCCGCCGCTCGCTGCTTTCGGGGTGGAAGCGACTCGGCGGCCGCTTTTTGTTCCCGTTCGTGAGGAAAATATTCGTGACCAACGGACAGGAGGGACTAATTGAACGAATTCCAGGATGTTGCTCTCGCCCGGCCGTCAACTCGGGTCCCGCGTCTTCGTCCAGGCGGCGAACTTCGCGACGGAGGTGCCCGCGAACGTGCCCGAGCCGACGCCCACGTCGCTCAACCTCTCGCAGTTCAAGAAGGGCGCCGGCGGTCGGGCCTCCTTCTCGGGCAACGTCGTGACGATCTTCGGCAGCACCGGCTTCATCGGACTGCCGCTGGTGAACCGGCTGGCCAAGCACGGCGACCAGCTGATCCTCCCCTACCGCTGCGATCCGTACAACATCCGCGAGCAGAAGGTCGTGGGCGAGCTCGGCCAAATCCTCTTCTATCCGTTCCAACTGAAGGATGAGGAGTCCGTCCGTCGCGCCATGAAGTACTCGAACGTGGTCGTCAACCTGATCGGTTCGCGCATCGAAACGAAGTGAGTTCTCTTCGGTTTGGTTGATTTTTGTGCTCGTTCGTTCAGGAACTACGACTTCAACGAGACGCACGTGGTCGGCGCCCGTCGGATCGCTCGGATCGCCCGCGAGATGGGCGTCAGCCGTTTGGTCCACTTGAGCGCGCTGAACGCTTCCGAGAACCCGCGGCCGGCGTTGATCCGCGGCGGCTCGCGCTTCCTGAAGACGAAGTTCCGCGGCGAGCAGGCGGTCCGCGAGGAGTTCCCGAACGCGACGATCATCCGCCCGTCGGTGGTCTTCGGCGAGAACGACGGCTTCATCGACTACTACGTCTCGCGCTTCCGCAAGACGCTCCTCGACACCGTCTACTTGTACCGCGCCGGCGAGCACACGTACAAGATGCCCATCGCTGTAAGCACTCTCATCCTGTTTTTTGATCTCGACTCCCGTCTTTCAGCTGGGCGACGTCACGCAGGGCATCTCGAAAGTGGTCGCCGACCCCACGACCGCCGGCAAGACGTACGAGTTCGTGGGGCCGCACTGCTACAAGCTGTCCGAACTGGTGGACTACATGTACAAGCGAGCCCACTGCCTGCGGAAGTTCGGCTTCTTCTACCGCCGCCACGGGATCATGGACCCACTCTTCCGCTCGTACATCCTCTCGGCCACGCTCTTTTCGCGCGTCTTCAAGAACTACCACCCGTTGAGTCGCGAGTGGATGGAGTTCGTGGTGAGTGCCTTCTCCTTCTTTCTTTCTTTCATTTGAGTGTTCAGGAGGGAACGAACGACATCCTGACCGGAGCGCCCACCCTGCAGGACCTCGGCCTCACGCGGCTCACGGAATTCGAACACATGGGCGGCCTCATCTCCAAAGGCAAATCGTTCATCCGCTACTACGAGGAGGAGTACGGCGACTTGGAGCCGCCAGCCCTGCCGCTCCGCTCGCCGCCCCTCATCCAGGGCAAATTCGACGCGAAAGAGCTGTTCGGCCAGAAGAAGGCCTTCGGATTGAATTTCTTCTAGGCGCGTCGTGTGTAGAAAGCGGAAAGTGTTGTGTGGATTAGGCAGACGAATAAACGTGCTTCTTTTTGCTCGTCGATCATCCATTCGCCCGACGGAAGAAGTGGGCGGGCGGGCGGCGTCTAATGGATGGCCGGCGGAATGGAATGCGTGTTTCGTTCGTTTGATCCATTCGACCTTCTTTCTTCCGAAGAATGCGGACGTTCCAAGTGGCCGTTTGCTTCTTCCTCGTCCTCCCCTTCGCTGCGAGCATCTTGGGCGGCGATCCGCTCGATTGGGATCGGCACACGTACCTGGTCAAGGTGAGGACTCGTTGATTGTTTCAGCATCGTTCTCTTCTTTTTGCAGGTGGTGAACCGCGGAGCGAACAACACGCTCAAGAGCTGCACGGGAGTCCTGATCTCGAGCAGCCTCGTCCTTACGGCCAGCGAGTGCGTGCTGGACGCCACCCACCACCCGTGAGCATCCCTTCCCCTTCTTCCCCATTCCAATTCACCGCTTGCAGGGCGAAAGAGATCAACGTCCTGCTGAACGTCCGCAACTCCTCCCGCCGCGAGCTCGCCATTCTGTTGGACCGAAACGAACGCTGGGCGGCGCTCAAGATCCCGCCCATCGACGTGCGGAAGGTGAGGAACTGCCGG
This sequence comes from Aphelenchoides fujianensis, assembly GCA_024699865.1. Classification (NCBI taxonomy): domain Eukaryota; kingdom Metazoa; phylum Nematoda; class Chromadorea; order Rhabditida; family Aphelenchoididae; genus Aphelenchoides; species Aphelenchoides fujianensis. The sequence continues at coordinate 10,794 of JAMPIO010000216.1, forward strand.
CAATCGCCCCCGTACTCTTGCTTCTTGCAGATCTGCCCGACGCCCCCCGAACCGCGAGGAATCCTCCGTTTGAACCTGCGGCCGTCGCTCTCGACCTCCTCGCTGTTGGAAGTGAGCGTGGACGAGATTCTGAACAGCCGCTGCTACTTGGTGGGCTTCGAAACGGCCGAGAAACGTTCGTTCTTCCACTTGTTGCCCAAAGAGATTCCATTCGTTTAGCCGAGGACTTCTACGCGAACCGACAGATCGGCCGTTTGGAGTTGGAGCCCCTGAAGAGTTCGCAGCAGGAGCCCTTCCTTTTCCGATCGGAGAGCGTCGTGAACGAGACCGCTTGCTTCGTACGTGCTCCCCTCGACTTCTAATTGCTTTGTTCGAATAGGACGACGCCGGAGCGCCGATGATCTGCGATACGACGGCCCACGGCACGATCCTCGTCGGCCTCTTCCAGAAGCTGGGCATTCCGGCCGATCGGCTCGAAGCGATCCAGCCGGCCGCCTTTACCCAACGCCTGGAGCATTGTAACTTAGCCCAGGAGATGCTCTGCTCGCTCTTCAACAACGAGCTCCACCTGATCGACCTGCTCGAGCGCCACGACTATTCAGCGACCTCGTGGTCACGTACGAGAAGTGCGGAATGCTCACGGACGAGGAGTGAACGCCGCCGTCTGCTGTTGCACCGACCACTTTCGAATAAAAAACTGCTGCTTTTCGTATTCCAAGTTGGAGGAACATTTGTGAAATTCGCAGAGGAAGAAGCGACTTGTGAACTCACGGAAATCAGGCGAAGGAGGGCGGTAATTAAAAGCGGGTCGATGGAGGGACGGGCGCACCTCAAGTGTTTCCACTCGGCGCGCCAAACCCGTGCGGAAGAAGCGGAGACTTTTGAACCTTATTGTTCGCCGCCCACCCGACCGACCGCATTGTTCCGCACGGATCCTCCTTGGGTTTTTGTTCTTTCCTGATCGTTGGTTTGTTCTTCCTTCTACCCACTTCTTCCTTCTTCATGATCGCCCGCAGTCGCCCGTTCGGACTTCTGAGATGAGGATTGCACTGTCGGTCGTCCTCCTGCAGATGCTCTCGATCTCCGCACTGGCGGGCAAACGGTCCACCGACCACTGGTGAGCTCCCTTCTGGTGGTCGTTGATCGGGAGTGTTCAGGCGACTGCGAGCGGCGCCCGGCTGGGATCCCGAGACGGCGGTCACCCGGCGCTCCGTGATGCACCGCCGCTTCTTCACGCCGCCCCCGACGCCCGCAAGTCCCCCGCTGCCGCCCACCGACCCGGACGAGGAATTCGACGATCGGGCGGCCGTCGATCGGCGGCGGGAGGAGGAGGACGAGCAGTCGGACGTGTTCCCGACCACCGAGACGACAAACCTCCGCCTCGTGCCCTTCGAGAACCACCGGAAACACGCGATTCCTGCCCATCCCGCCGGTAGTCCGCAGCGAGGAGTACGCGGACGAAGTGGAGGAGGCGTCCGGACAGGCGGAGCGGCCGCAGGACGAGCGTTCCTTTGAGATGCCCGAAGAGATCGTGATCCCCGCTCCGCCGCCCCGACTGCCGCCCGACCGAAAAAAGGGGGAAGAGCGGCCGAAGAAGCACGGCCACCGTCACGCCGTCGAGCAGCCGGAAGAGGAGTGGGCGCCTCAAGAGCGGATGATCACGCGCATCCGCCGCCCTCGACCGCCCGCCCCGGCGCCTCCCACCAAGTTCCTCCCGCCACCCCCGCTGATGGTCTTCGAGTCGGTGGAGGACAGCCGGGAGTTGCGGCCGCCCGCTCGCGTCGAACTCGTGGCCGCTCCTCCGCCCCCACCGTCGCCTGTGATTCGAATTCGCCGCCCTCCAGAAGGGCCTCGACCGCCGAAGCGGCCGCCCAAGCGACCGAAATACGTGGAGGAGACGTCCGTTAGCGAAGAGTTGATTCCCGTCAGCAGCCGCGGCCACTCGTACAAGTACGAGCGCCCGCAAGAGCCGCCGGAGGCGCCAGTGGAGGAATCAAGAGAAGAAACGCCCGAACCGCCGCCTCTGCTCGTCTACAAGCCATCCACCCCGAAACCCGTTCGCAGCACGACCACCACGCCGCCGCCCATCGTCATTCAGGAGATCGAAGTGCCGGAGGAGCTGATGGAAGAACTCCTGCCCCACTCGACGGCCATTCCGGTCGTCTACGAGCGGATGATCCTGCGGAAAGCCTCCGGACAGTTCCCGCCGATGCACTCCCTCTACTTGCGGTATTTTCCGTCGAATTATTGTTCATCATTTGCTCTTTGCAGTGCGTACCGCCCGGCCGACTCGTCGTCCAAACAAACCGAGCAGGCGGCCGTTCCGAAGGTCAAGCACTCGTCCAAGTCGCCCGTCTACCCGCGCCGTTTTGTTCCGAAGAATTTCCCCAAACAGCAGACCTTCTTGAACCGAAAGCCGAGGAGTCGCGCAATCTACCGTTCGACCACTTTGCCGCCGTCCCCTACCAGCCGGTCGATTCGGAGGACGACCGCCAATCCCGCCCGCTTTCCGCGCGGCTATCAGCGGCGTTTGATTCGCCACTCGTTCCACGGCTACGCGAGTTGACCGCCCGGACGTTGATCTTCCTTCTGTTGGGATCTCAGTTGTTCGTAGGAAAATAAATAGTGAATTCTTGACGGCAGTCCACTCGGCTCGAACCGAACGAATCCACTCGTTGGAACACAAACTACAAAGTTCGCGGGTCGCCCGCTGCGTCCATTCGGGCGTTCGCCCTTCAGTTCGTTCGGCTGCTTTTCGGGTCGCGTTCCCCCTTCCGCTGCTGCCACGAAGTGAGTTTTCTTTCGATTTTGTTTGATTAATTAAAGTGTTTGGTTGAGAACCGAAATGTTCGCGTCGAAGTTGATCGTCCGCTCGCTGCACACCAGCCGGCCGCTCCTGAAAGACGTCCAGACGGTCGTGATCGTGGGCGGCGGCCAGATGGGCAGCGGAATCGCTCAGGTTCGTCCCGTTTATTCTCTCGTTCTTTTCGTTTATGCCGCGTGTTCAGGTGAGCGCCCAGTCGGGCCTCAACGTTGTCCTTGTCGACCAGAACGATCAAATCCTGGAGAAGGCGAAGAAGGGCGTCCAGAAGTCGCTCGAACGCGTCGCAAAGAAAAAATACGCCGACGATCAAGCGGTTTGTTCCTCCACTTGCGTATTTGATCGTTCCTTTCGTTCAGGGCCACCAGAAGTTCGTCAACGGCGCCCTCGAGAAAATTCAGCTGAATTCGGACGTGTCGGCGGCCGTCAAGCGCGCCGACCTGGTGATCGAGGCGATCGTCGAGAACGTCGAGGCCAAGCAGCAGCTTTTCGCTCAGGTGGAGAAGGCGGCGCCCGAAGACGCGATTATCGCGACCAACACGTGAATTCGAGTTCTTTGTTGTTGAATTTCTCCTGTTTATGTTCAGGTCGTCCCTCCGCCTGGCGGACATCAGCGCCAAGCTGCAGCGGCCGGAGAACTTCGGCGGCCTCCACTTTTTCAACCCGCCGGCCGTCATGAAGCTGCTGGAGGTGGTGAAGGGCGAGAAGACCAGCGAGGCCACGTACAAGGACATGCTCGCGTACGGGAAGAAGATCGGCAAGACGACCGTCCAGGTGAAGGACACGCCCGGCTTCGTGGTCAACCGGCTGCTCGTCCCGTTCATGTTCGAGGCGCTCCGGCTGGCCGAGCGGGGCGACGCGTCCATCGAGGACATCGACACCGCGATGAAACTCGGCGCCTCGCATCCGATGGGCCCCTTTCAACTTGGTTTGTTCAATTCTTCCGCTTTTGTTTGACCTCCCACTGCTTGCAGCCGACTACGTGGGCCTGGACACGTTGGCGTTCATCCAACAGGGCTGGAAGAAGAACGACCCGAACAACCCGCTCTTCGCCGACTCCGAGCTGCTCAACAAACTCGTGCGGGAGAAGAAGTTGGGCGTGAAGAGCGGCGAGGGCTTCTTCAAGTACTCCAAGTGAACAGTCGGGTGTGTGGTTGTACGAGTCGAAAGGAGGAATAAACTGTTTTACCGCCCATTCGACCACTCGCTTCGATTCGGAGGGCGGCCGAGAAAAAAGGCGGTTTGAAATCGCGCCATTCGTCCGCAATTGGCCCGCCGAATCGCCCCTCTCGCTGCCTGACGGTTTCCGCAACGATCGCCTGCGCCGGACGGCCGTTCGTGCGCTCAAAAGCAGGCGAATCGGCCGCCCTTCTTCCGCCCTTCGCATTTCCGCTCTTTCTTTCGCTTTCCGTCGGTTACTTTGGGATTTCGGGCGCCCTTTCCTGCATGGAGTGATCGCGGTCACCGGTTCACGCCGATCAACAATCATCATTCGATTTCAGAAGAGGAAGCGACTGGTGCGCACTCGGAAGAAGACAAAAGAGATGTCCAACTCGTTCTTCTACAAGGTTTGTTCCCTCCTTTTCGTGAACCCTTCCCATCTGCCCGCACGATTGCAGCCGTCCGCGATGCAGGTGCCGCAGCTGGACCTGACGGTCAACAACGCGGAGAACCTGGCGAGCTTGCAGCCGCCGAACAACCGCAAGTTCTACACGTGGCTGGAGCTGTGCGTGTACGACGTGCCCAACTCGCCGTTCTCGCCGGTGCCCATGAACGTGCAGCAGTTCGGGCCCGCGACCGCCCCGTACTTCCCGCTCCCGTCCGAGGCCACGCCGGTCGCCAAACACCAGCCGCTCTCGGTCCAGAACCCGAAGACGCACTTCGTCTTCGAGATCTGACCGTCCGCCCTCGCTTCTCTCCTCTGCCCGTCCTCCGATTACTCCCAATCACTCTGGATCTTCACCCTCGTCTCTCTTAAAGCATCTCCCGTTAGTGCCCAAATGTTCTTGGTTGTCTGCAAGCATCTCCCATTTCTCGTCCATTTCTCGTATTCTCGTCTCATTGATCACTTTGTTCGTCGCCCATTCACTGTCATTTGTGTCTGTCGTAGGTAATTGAATAGTTTCGGGCCGCAAGGTCGAGAATAAACTCCGCTCAATCCCAACGACGGCCTCGCTCTTCGCACACGAAAGGGAGCGACTCGCATCCCTCGGGTTATTTCGTCCACTCGGCTTGCTCGCCGGGCGTCCGGCCGGCCGCCACACCTCGCGGATTCTTTCGCTCGTCCGTTCACCTGCCGAATAACTCCGCGGATTTCAGGTCGAAGTCGGAGGGCGCGTGGAGCAATCGAAGGCCGAAAAATGGGTGATAACCTCGCGTTGCGTACCGCTCGGCGGACGGCGTGTACCTGAAGAAGGGATTGAGTGAGGAGACCACCATCCTGAGCAAAGAATTGTGAGTTTCTCCTCGATTACCTCCCGTATTTACTCGGTTGTTTACTCGTGTGTTTGCAGGAACCCGTCCGCCGGCATCTGCCGCTCGATGCAGTTCAGCAACAACGGCCATCTGTTCGCGTACTGCGACTCGGAGACGTGAGTTTCCGCCCTTCCAGTCACTTCTTTCATTTGATCGGCGGATTCAGGACGACGTGCATCAAGACGTCCAACGGCGAGGTGGAGTTCTCGCACCCGCTGGCCAAGACCTCGAAGATGATGTTCTCGCCCAAGGATTCCTTCTTCGTCACGTGGGAGCCGTGAGTTCCCCCTCTTCTTCTACCTGCCTTCACTCACCCCCGTTTTCAGGTACGTGGTCTACGGAATGCGGAAGAACGAAGGACGGAACGGAGAAGGTGCCCGACCCCAACCTCCGCCTCTTCTCCGTCGCCACCGGCCAGAAGCTGCGCGACTGGATCGTGAAGAACCAGGTGAGGAAGCGAGAGGAGGAGTGGAATGACCACCCGTCCGCTTGCAGAACGGATGGCAGCCTTATTTCACCGCCGACGAGAAGACGTTCGTGCTCGTCGAGAACTCGGAGCTCCACTTCTACGACAGCAGCAATCCAGGTACTCCGCTCGCCCTTCTTCCTCTCGTTCAAGCGATCTTTTCAGCGCGCTTCACCCGCAAGGCGACCATCAAGGGCGTCACCGACCTGGAGGTCAGTCCGGGCGGCGATCCCCTCATCGCGTGCTGCGTGAATCCGAAGAAGGTTCGTCCTCCCACCAGCCGTCTTTACTCTGACCGGTTGGTTGTTTGCAGGGAGAGCCGGCTTCCGTCCAGCTCCGCAACTTCCACGGAGAGCTCGCGATCATCTGCCGCCGCACGGCCTTCAACTGCGATCACTGCCGCTTGTACTGGAACTCGAAGGGCAACTCGGTGTTGGCCCAGACGAGTGTGGAAGTGAGTCCTTCATTCATCCTTTTTTTTCTCGTCTGTTCCTCTTGCAGGTCGACAAATCGGGCCAGTCGTACTACGGAACGGCGAACATCTACCTGCTGACGAAGCAGGGCGATGACTTCCAAGTGCCGCTCGACAAGCAGGGCCCCGTCCACGCGATCCAGTGGTCGCCGACGGGCAATCAGTTCGTCGTTTGCTACGGGTTCATGCCGTCCAAGGTGCGCACTCAAGGGAGTTCTTCGATCAATCCACTGCTTGCAGACGGTCGTCTTCAATCTCAAAGCGACGCCCATCTGGAACCTGGGCGAAGAGCTTCCGCAACGAGGTCTACTTCAACACGTTCGGCAACCTGCTCTTCACCTGCGGCTTCGGCAACATCGCCGCCGGCAAGGTGGAGGTGTGGGATGCGGAGAAGCAGAGCGAAGTGGTCACGCTGGAGATCCCCAACACCACGTACTTCGAGGTGGCGCCCGACGGCCAGCACTTCCTCACGGCCACCACCTCGCCCCGCCTGCGCATCGACAACAACTACCGCATCTGGAAGTACACCGGCCAGCTGATCAAGGAGAAGCAGATGGTGCGCGGCGAGAAGCAGCTCGAGTTGTTGCAGGTGGGTGGGCTGCAAGTGATCGACCGTTCATTCTCGTCTTGCAGGTCCTCTTCAAGCCCATGCCCAACTCGTACCAGAAGTTCGCCATCAAGAAGCTGACCGAGGTAAGCCTGCCGCTTCCTCTTTGATGTGACTTGAACGGGGTTTGCAGGCGGATCGCAAGGCGCTCTTCAGCCTCAAGCACCCCGAGGCCAACCCCGCGCATCCGGTCACTTCGATGCAGAAGGTGGGGATCGTCTCGCAGAACTCCCGCTACGTGCCGCCCGCCATGCGCAAAGGTCGGTCGAACCTCCTCGTCCAACCTTCTACTCGCTTCTTTCCAGCCAACGCCCAGAACGCCCAAACGAACGTGCCGCCCATCGCGGGTCCCAAGAAGGAGGTCTCCGAGGCCGAGAAGAAGCGACGGACGCTGCAGAAGAAGGTGAACGAGACGCTCAGCCTGCAGAAGCGGCAGCAGGAGGGCGCCCAGCTGGAGGCCAACCAGCTGGAGAAGATCGACCGTCTCGAGGCGATGCAGGCCGAGCTCGAGAAGCTGAACCTGCAGGTGGCCGAGGAGGTGGCCGTGAACGGTGGTGGCGATTGAGCTCTCGGTTGTTCCGTCCGGCCGCTTCTTCTTTTTATTCCCGACCTTCTTTGTTGTTTGTTGTTGTGTTATTTTGAATAAACGAAGTGTTGAAGCGGACGGGCCTCGAAGCGAACAGATGGGTTTCTTTCGGTGCGGTAATTCGAGCCCGCCGAACGGCCTGCAGAACACGAAACGAAGACGAAATGGATTGAACTCTTGGGCGGGCGAGTGCACGTGTCGTCTGATCGGATGGGCGAGCGGGGTGTTGATCAGGAGACAAAACTGTTTACGCACTTCTTTTTTCTGCCGGGTGAATCACGACCATCCGGCCGCCGGGTGGCACTCGGCCGCCGAACAAAGGAAACTCCAAACTCGTGGCCGCCGGCGTCTCGGCCGTGGATTGATGGTCATTCTGACGGACGGCGGCCGGCCGCAATTCCGCCCGGGGATCTCCCGGCTGCTGGCCCATCGGCCGTCCGTGTTGCCCCCGTTTCATGTCCCCTGGCCGCTCTTTTATGCCTCGCAATAAAAAGCGGCGGGAAATCCGATCGCCTGCCGACGGACCTCATGAAAACAAATCGGATGGCCGTGAATTCGATTCCATCGGTTCGAATTCGATCTGCCGGACATCCTGGACGCCAAACGGCATGATCCAAGGGCTTCCGCTCGTCGTGGTAGGTTTGATCGAAAGAATCCTTTCCGAAGGAAGCGGCTCCAAACATCCCGCCTCTTCTCCGACTAATTCGATCTGCTTTTATCACGTTCCACCCGCCCGTCGCCCCGCTCAACACTCCGAACGGTCGTGTGTTGGCGGACTCCTTCCTGTCGTCGAAGAACAGAAGGCGGTGATCTCGACGCGCAATAGTCGATCGCTGAATGGATCACCAGGCTCTTTTTCTAACGTTACGTAACAAGAAAGTGTGCACTTGTTTGTTATTAATCAGTGCGAAGGTCGTGTAATGAGCTGTTGGTCAATCATTTCTTCTTTTAATTAATGAACGCTGGGATTCCTCGTGTCGTTGCGCTTAATGAGTTCCGCTCGCCGCTGCACGAGGGAACGCCGCCGCCGTCGTTCGGATTAATCAACGCCGACAGACGTCATTTGACGGAGCACGCGCATTCGAAGCGAGTGCAAAAGAAGTGGCCCGTTTGATGGGTGGAGGATCAAGAGGCCGCTCGTTTGGCCGCCCGTCCAAACTCCTCGTCGCCCGCCCGCCCGCCGCCGGCTTCTCTCCGAACCCAAACACTTGAGCCGGCGGCCGAGCGGCAGCCGCCGCCAATCTCCGCGATCTTTTTGCGACCGGAAGGAAGAAAGCGGGCACTCATCACGGAAATGCGGGCAAATTTGTCGACATCTCCACTCAACACCCGGCCGGCCGTCGGCTTCTCCGAAACGCGTTTGCGGCCGATCGCTGCGGCGTTTCGAGTGTCGCGCGACATTTCGGTCATGAAGTGCGTGAATTTCGGGGATTTCGAAGCGGTCAAGTGGCCGACCAGCGGGTTATTTTTGTGCTTGTACGTGCGTCATTCCTCCACTCGGCCGTGCAATGGATTGGATCGGAGTGCACAACTGGATTTCAGTGTTCTCCGCGATGCCGGCCGAGCCGAAGGCCGAAGCGGCGGGCGGGAAGAAGGCGAACGGCGAGCTGAAGATCTTCAAGACACGGTCGGTTCCTCCTTTCGATCATCCCTTGATCGTGTTGATTGATTGCAGGAAGGAAGTGAAGGAAGAAGAGAAGGAGAAGAATGCAGCGAAAGCGAGCGCCGAATCGAAGCCAGCGGACAGTTCGGCCACTCGCCGTTCTCGCCACCGTTCCCCCACGAAACTCCTGCAGCGACTGTTGAGCCCCACCCGGTCGAGCGAGCGAAGCGAAGGCCAAACAGCCGGCCGTCAAGAAGACGAAGCCGAAGGACGCGGCGGAAGTGAAGGCGAAGGCGACCGGAAGCCAGCGGGATGTTCAGTGAGTAATCGGCGGGAGATAAGGCGAATGGACGGGGTGGGGGATTGCCGGTTGCTCATCACTCCGCCGGCCTCCCGCACGTGGCCGCCGATCAAACCGCCCAGCTGGTCGCCCTTTCGGCCGATTTGATGCGTTTTTTTTTAATTCGCAAACGGGGATTCATGACGCCGCCGGTGGTCTTCGAGTCGTAAACCGCGGCTGTTTGTTCGCGAAACCACCCGCCCGCTTTTATCATTTCGCTCGAATCCTCGACGAACGGAATTCAAGAGGCGGCCGCCCGGCGGTCATTCGAAACGAGCGGGGCTTCGGCGGACGTCCATTCGGATTGATGAGGTGTGAAGGGGGAGAAACAAGACGGGGAAGCGGGTGAGGAAGAAGTGGACGGACGGAGGGCGGGCGAACAATGGGGCCGCGCGCAACGAGCGGTTTGCTCCCGCAGATCCGCGCGGTCCGTCCGATCGCCGCTCATTCCGTTCATTCGTCGATCATCCGCCCGCTTTCAGCCCGCCGCCCGTGGTCGAGCCCGAGCCCAAGGAGGACCGCCTCAAGAGTCCAGCACGGACGGCCTCGGACGCGAGGACGTCCCGCACGCTCGTCATGCGCCGCAAGCCGCAGCAGGCGGCCGTCGAGGTGCACGTGGGCGGACACAAGAACCGAATGTAAGTGGGCGAAACGTTGGACGTGCCCTTCGATCCATCGGGGAAGGAGAGGAGACGCTCCGTTAAGCAAAAAGCGGAAACGAGGCGGCCGGCGCTCGGCGCGCGACCTTCGTGTTTGCGAACGCCGCGCGATCCGCCGCTCGTCGCCCGCTTTCGGTCATTCCGGCGTTCGTTTCGACCCGCCGCCCTCTCGATTGTTTTCGGATGGAGAGGAACGAACGGTGATCAACGGGCGGTCATTCCTGCACAAAAGGCAGACAGGAGGCGCGGAGGAGTCGTCATCGCGCCTGCCGCTCGTTCACGTTCGCGCCTCTTCGCTCCGCTTCTTCCTTTCGGCGTCGATCGACGTCGTTTAAACCGCGCAGCCCTCCGCCGCTTTTGGCGTCCGGATCTCGAAAAGGAGCGTGACGACGGCGGTTTTTGAACCCTTTCGACGGCCTCCCTCGCCGATCGCCCCGCCGCCCGCTTGTCGTCGCGCTTCGGGAAAAAATCGCTGGAGATCGCCGGCGTGCTCATTTTTGCGCAGCCGAGAGCGAAAAAACGGACGGCGGATTGACCGAAATCCCGCGATCAATCCACGCGATTGTTTTTCGGGATCACTTGCAAGGCCTCCCGCTCATTCCATTTCGGGCTCCCTTCCGCCTCGTTTGACTCCCGCCCGCCCGTCCGCACGACTCGGCGGCAGGTTCTCGCCTCCTCGCCCGTCTTTCTGCCCAATTGACCAGCGGGTTCGCCCTCCGCCGATCAAACAAACCGTCGGGCTTCGTTGTCACTTCGATTCAAAATCACCCCGCCCCGCCCGCCGCCGCTCGCCCGACCGGCGACTCCGCGCGCCCTCCGCCTCCTTCGTTCTTATCAACGCGAACCGGCGACCTCCTCGTTCGTGCGCTCATTTCGATTCGAAAAGGTCGACGAGTCCCGAGATCCCCGAATGGAGGCGCCGTCCAGGCCGCGCGCCTACAAGCGGACGATCGGGGCGTCGTGCAAGCAGCGGCCGTCCATCCACCGCTTTCGCAGTTTGATGTGAGTGGGCAGAAGAACGGGGCGTCCGGTTTGAGGGTAATTCGACGGACAGGTCGGAGGGCACGTCCACTTGTTCCCTTTTCGGGAACACTCCCGCTCATCCCCCCGCCTTTCAGGAGTGTCGACAATTTGGACGCCAAATCCAAGCCGCATGACTCGTTCTTCACGCCCGTGCCCGCCCAACGGGCCTCCGTGTGCGCCTCGTTCACGTTGCCGCGCAAATTAGCCCTCGGAAGCGGCGATTCGGTAAGGACGGAGGGAGGAGAAAGCGGGCGAGTGGGGGCGATTGATGGCAATTGGGCGGCGAGCGGGTGAACGCGCCTTCCGCCCGCTTGCCGCCCGCCCGTCGGCCTTCCGTTGATTTCGATCAGCGGCGGGCGGGCGGCTGGTGGGCGCGAGAACGTCGCGGAATCCCGCCGCCTCGCCCCGCTCTGTACGAACGAACCGCGCAAATGCGGACGTGCGGCCGCCATTCCGGACATCCCCGTTCGTTCTTCCCGTCGACTAATCACGCCGATTGCAGCCGCGCAGTCCGGGCCTCGTCTCTCAGCACTCGTCCGTGGGATCGTTGGGCAGCCGCTCGATGTCCTCCCACCACCTCGTCGCCCAGCACTCGACGCCGCCGATGGCCACTTCCGTCTCGACGCTCACCCTCCGGACGAAGTCGCCGAGCCAGACGACCGTCGACCTGGACGTCGACTCGGTGCTGGCCTCGTTGTCCACGAACCCGCCCTCCGCTTCGGCCAACCTCCCGACCGACTCGGGGATGAACACGCTGGCCAAATTCCCGCCCTCCTCGCCGGACGCCCTTTCGGCCCACACGACGCCCACCACGCCGCTGGCCGAGCAGCCGGAGGACGCGACGCCGACGGCCGACGCCCAGGACGCGATGGTCACTTCGGTGAACGCGAAGACCGCCTCGTTGGCCAACAAGCTCTCCCGCTCCTTCTTCGACCTCACCCAAGGCTCCAGCGACCGCCTCGCCAAGTGGAAGTCGAAGCTGCAGCAGTACGGGCAGCAGCAACGGCAGCGATCGACCGAAAAGGAGTCGGCTTCCCCCGGGAGGTCGGTTCTCTCTTCTGCTTTTGCTGCAACGAACGCGGAAACCAGTTGGAGGGGGGGGATCGTATTGTTCGGGGGATCATTAATGTCCGCTGTTTGATCGGCGCGCGTCCTCCGGCCGGCCGCCCAGCGGGACGAAAGCGATCGCCGCCATGAGTAGCGGGCGGGCGGGCGGCGGATTTTCGTTTTGCTTCTTGCTGCGATCTCCGCCGACTTGTGCGGCTAAACGAGCCGCCCGCGCGACGTTTTCGAGTTGATCGGGGCGGGTGAGCGGCGTCGCGTTGGCCACTCGCTTCGTTTCGGTCCTTCCGCCCGGCCGGCCGCCTTTGCGCTCGCTTTTGGCCTCGAAGAAGTCGGCCGAGGGATGAGTTGGTTTACGCGACGTCTGAAGTGAGTTCCCGTTTGCATCGAAACCTCGTGTTTCCGCCGGAAAGCACGTCCGCCTTTCGATTGAGCGGCAAGACGGCAGTTGGTCTTTGCGGCTTTCCGGTCGGACAGCCGCGGTGGTCACTCGTTTAAACCGCGGGCTCGATTACGAGCAGGCCGGTAGAGGGCGGAGGTTTGTTGTTGACCGGCGGTCGTTGTGTAAAGCGGTTGGTTCGCGGTCAATTTTTCACTTTGACTCGGATTTCAACGGCCGTTTTTTGCCGGAGGCGGGAGGTGAGGTGAGGGGATTGACGTTGAAGAATGACCTGCCAAACGGGCCCGAGTGCCCGCCCGCACCGCTTCCCAATGAATGGAGGCCGCCCGCAGGTATTCGTTCTTGTCAAAACGAGCCGCCGTCCCCGCCCGTCGTGTTCGATGTCCGTCCTTCAAAAGATCTGCGGGGCGGTCAGCCGACCGGCCCGACGGGTGGGAAACAGCTCGAGGACACGGCGGGCGTTTTGAAGTGCGCGAGCGACGGACCGGTTTCTTTCTTTTCGTTCGCGTTCGTCGCTTCGAACTGCGGGCCCCGAACGGGGCAGTCGGTCATTTCTGTGCGGTGGGGGGTCAAACGTCCACTTCTTGTGTTCGCATTCGATACACGAATCACGAGTCGCCGGGGATGAAAGCCGGGCGGGCGGGCGGGCGGGTGTAATGTTTCCAATTCGATCAGTGCACGACGATCGACTGCGAGATCTCGCCGCTAATTAGCGGGAATCGAGATCCCGTCCGCCGCCTCCACTCGAACGATCCCGCTTTTATTTGCGGGTAGTAAAAGATCCGGCCGGCCGGTCGGGCGCCTGCTTTTTGCGGGTCGTTAAACGCGGCGGTCGGGATTCGATCGGATCCATTGGCAAATTGAATGCGATTTCCGGAAAAGATTGCCGGACGATCAGGAACTTCCGTTGTGCCTCTCGGAAACAACCTTCTATTCGTTTCGTATAGTTCACTCTTGAAGTGGAATTTCAAGTGTTTATTTTGCAGACGGATGGCCTCGCTGGACGGCAGCGTGCCTGCGAACGACGTGGACTTCCGAGCGGAGCCGACGGCCAAACCGCGCCGTCCCGTTCCGCCGCGCCCGCTGCACACGAGCCGATCGGCGACCAACGCCCTCACGCACGGCCTCTCGCTGGAGTCGTCGATGCCGCCCGGCCGCCAACAGGCGCCTCCAGTCACGAACACGCTGCCAAAGAGTCTGCACAAGAGGTCAGTCCTCCCTCCTTCCTCCCACCATTTGGGCGCCTTTGTTTATTTGCGCTCAATTTCCGCTCGCCAAGAAGCTGCCGTCCATTTGCGGATTGCCGGCCGCTTCTCCCGCCTGTTTGTCCAGCTGCGGGCAACAAGCGGCGATCCCACCGCCCACTTCACGCCTTTCCGGTCATCCGCTGATCCTCCGAGCATCTCGGACAAACATTCCCGTCCTATTCGCGGGATAGAAGCCGCGTGTAAGGAGGGCCGAGTGGCGGGTCATCTGCCGCAGTCGGGGGTCAATCCACGGCCCGCAAGTACGTGGTGCCACATGAGGAGCGGGCGGCAGCTGCGCCGTTCGATCGCTGGCCGCCCGCCCGCCTAATTAACACTCCGACCCAACTTTGCGTCTTCCCTTTGTTCCGCGGATCTTACGTCCATTCGTTGCATTCGAGGGACGAACCAAAGGTCGTTGGGGCGGGCGGCGGATGTCCGAGCGGATCGCGTGTTCCCCGGATGGCCGCTCGTCGTGATTTCCGCCGCCCGCTTTTGGATTTCGCCTACGAATCGCGAATGAACCGACGGCAGGCGGGAGGACGGGCAGAAGGCGGTCTTCCGAGAGGCTAATTGGGTTAAACAAAAGTCATCTACCGCCCGCCCGCCCGCCCTCCAATTTGCGGCTAAACGGATTACGAAAGGCCCGCAAAGGCGGTCAACTTTGCGCTCTCGCTGGGATCCAATCAATCGGGCGGCTCGCGCATCCCGCCGTTGCCATCTGCTTTTGGTCTTCCCGTTTGTTTGTTCTCGGGCTTTCCTTTGCGTTCTCTTGCGCGTCCACTCGCTCCGGCCAGTCGGCTGGGCAGAAGGCGGGAGGGATCGCTCGATCGATCGGTGGGGATCGTGGGAGTTGTGTTCGAGTCGCCTTCTTTCTGTTCGCTCGCTGCTTGTCGCCGGCGATTATGCGCGAACGGATCAAAAGTCTGCGGGCGCTGACACGCCCGCAGTAACGAGCGCCCGCCGCCGGTTGGCCTCCACGATCAACTCGTTCACGTACCTCGCGGTCGTTGATCGTCGTTTACGGGCGGATGCCGCAAAGGATCTCCCACGACCTCCAACCGCCGGCCGTCGTAAACGAGCCGCCCGCGGACCTCGAATCTCCCGCATGCGACGCGCTTTCGAGGCAACCGGCGGCTTGTTCGTTGCGAAAGGAAGAGGCGACGGTCGGACGAACGGCGAAGAAAGCGGGCGGTTATTGTTCGCTCCGCTCTCCGTTCGTTCCACCCGCCCCGTCGAGTGACCGTCACGTCCGATCGGAGCGAAGAAGTGGACGTCGGGGATCGAATTTCGACGTCCACGAGGCGCGCGGAAGGCGGCGGAAATCCGAGGCCCCAATCTTGATGCCCGCGAGTGGCCGAAAGAATCTCCATTTACGCGCCTCATTTGCATTTCCCCCACTCGTCTTCTGCTTCCTTCCCTGCGCCTTCTGTCCCCGCCCTCCACCCACTTCCACTTAAGCAGTTTCAATCCCCACCCGACGGGCGAATTCGGGGGATCAACGGTCGTCTTTTCATCTGCGGCTTCCCGTGGGAGTTTCGCGTCCTTTGCGCGACCTCCCCGTCCGCCCGTCTTCTTTGCGACCGCTTCATTTCGTTTTGTTTTCGGAGTGCAGGGCGGAAATTGAGGCGATTCCAGAGCTTCGGAGGGTTCTTCCCACCGGATGGCAACACTTGCAGCTTGCCGGTCGCTTTCGTAAGACGGAGGAAACCCTTCGGTTTCTTTTGTCCGCCCGCTCGCCTCTCCTCCACCCATCGGTTTTATTGCGCGACGTCCACGAGGCGTGAAGATGCGATTTTGGTCGTCGATCCGCTCCGCAAACAGGCGCCCCCGCCCGCCCGCAATGGGCGACAACTTCGAGAACACCCGCCATCGCGCTCCGACTCGACCGGCGGCTATCACGAGAGGGGAAAGGCGGCGATCCGAACGTCCTTGACGAGCCGCCCGCCGCCTTCCGTCGAGCAGTCGGGCGTTCGTTCGATTAGCAGGAATGAGTGCGGGATTAGTCGTAATTCAAAGCTGATGCTCGGAATAATCTGCAGCTTCTTCTTCGTATCGAAGCGTGTTCTTTCCGTTCGTTAGTCACCTCTCCTGCCCGCCTTTATCGCCCGCTTGTCCTCCGTCTTATCTCCGCCCAGCCAAACGATCGTTGCGCAAGGTGAAAGGCGGGTACGAGGCGGCGGGGCGGGCGATTTGAATCTCCCCCGAAAAACAACTCGGAATTCCGCGACTCTCCGCCGACGATAAAAATCAACCCGGCGGCTTCCGAGCGGCCGGCGGGCGACTTTCGCGTTGACCGGGCGGGCGATCAAACGACGCCCACTTCTCCCCTCCCCCACCCAGCCATTTTCTGCTCGTTTCGGTGTAAACGAACGAGCGGATGCTTGCAGCGAGTGGTTTAAACTCCCGTTCGCCGCCCGCCGAACAAACCGGAATCCACTCGTCCAAATTCGATTGGCGGAAAGCCGGTGGTCTTCTCGTTTATCATCTCTTTTGCTGCAAGCCGCTCGTTCTGCTTACACGCAGTAAATGCGGTGGATGGCGGTCGGTTACGGTTCAGCCGTGCAGCCATTCCTTCTTTCTTTCGTTCCTCCCCGATCCATTCGGAATCTTTTGCCCTCGCGGGCGATCCGCAGCGAAAAGAAGCCGTGGACCGAGACGTCCGCCGAACGGGCGCACGAATCCATTAGTTTCGATTCGAACAAATGCGTTTGGCTTCGAATCAACCGAATTCGCGGCTTTCTGTTGACAAGCGGCGAGCCGAAAGGCCGACCTTTGCGACGAATTTTGATTTCCGCCCGTCCATCGGGCGGTCGGGAGGCTCCCGCGGATGTCCGCATCTTCCGAGCGCCCACTCGTCCCGCCGCCCGCTCTCTGCGGAACTTATGATCGAGCGGGAAGTTCGCGCCTCCTTTAATCCCCCGAACGCTTTTGTCCTCCGCCCCGATCCGCCCGCCCGCGCGTCCTCCGCACTTCCTGTTCTCCTCGCGGTCTTCTGCCTCCTTTTCGGTTCGAACGGCCGCAATTACCGGCCGCCTGCTCGGGAGTTCGTTCAACTAAACGCTCCTTTCTTCAGTGCCTCCGTGCGGGACGTGGACCTGCCGCCCGGAAACCGCAGCTCGCGCGTCTCGTCGCCCCCGTCGGTCATGGAGCACCGCACGCTGAAGCAGCGCGAGAACTTCGCTTCGGGCCGTCGAACGCCGCCCGACCCCCTGCACATGCAATCGCTCCACGAGCTCGTCCAATCGATCGAGGGCCTCCAGCAGAACTCGAACACGGCCACCAAGAAGCTCCGCAACTCCTCTTCGACCATCGGGAGCACGCGCGGCGCGTTGAGTCAAGACAGCGGCGACATGGAGCTCCCGCCGCCCGCTCGCATCACGCCCTACTCCGGAGTGAAGCCACAAGTGAGTTCTTTGAACAACAACGGGAACAATCCAATCAATCCAACTGCTCTTTGTGTTTTTTCCCCCATTTTCTGCTCGTTCGGCCGTTCGGCGAGTGACCCGCCGTTCTTTGCCCCCCGGTGGAAGGCGGTGCCCGTCCGCGATCGGCCGGCTGGTCCCTCGCCTTTCGCAATCCCCCTGACCGCTTGCAAGCCGGGCAGAAATCAGCTGCCCGCTTTTATCGCCGCTTTGTCCCGACTGACGTTTGGGCGGCGGCCCGCCCCGAACAGCCCCATTAATCTCCGCCCCACTCGGCCGCCGGCTCCTCGTTTGTCAAGCGGGAAGCGATTTTTTGTTACTTCGCCTTTATTTCGGGCATTGTTGACGTTCTTGATTGTGTTTCCATTTGTTCTATTGGGTTTTTGGCACCCGGCCGCCAGCTGCCGCCTTCCGCCCTCCCGTTCTGTTGAAATGCATGTGTTGGATTGGTTGGATTGTTTCTGTATGGTAAGGGGAACAGCCTTCAATCGAGTATTCCTTGCGTTCATTGATCGCGTGTTTGTTCAGGACAACGGGATCATTCGGCCGATCGCCTTCCGCCCGGTGGCCCAAAACAAGCGGCCGTCCGACCGGCACTCGTCGAACAGTCCGGACGGGATGCTGCCCTTCTACAACAAGTCGGGGATGTCCATCGAGCAGCACAAGCAGGCGTTGAAGTGAGCGACTGACTCCTTTCGTTTCATTCAACGGTTCTTTGCAGGGATCACTCCCGTTCGATCGGCAATCTGCACAATCTGTCCGCTCCCCGCTCGCGGCACCCGCTCCACCAGCCGTCTACGAGGTTCGTTCATGGGAATCGAATGGGAGCTTCCGTTCGATTGAATTCGAGTGGCCGTCTGCCGCCTTTACGATTTTTATTGCGGGAAGCGGGCGGCCACTCCGAGCGGGTGTTTTGCACGAGTCGAAACGTCCGAAATTGTCACGAATTTCGAGGGGGATGAGTGATGAGAACACGATTTCGGAGATGATTTCTGCTCGGTTATGATCCCCACAGACGGGCCCTTCACGCTGCCCCAAGGGGCGGCCAGCTGTTCCCCTCTTCCTTTGTTCCCCGACCACTCACTCACTTCCTTCTCGCTTTCAGCTCTTCGAGCCAATTGTTCGCCGGCAAATCGATCGGCTCGCTGCCCACCGCAGACGAGAACGACTACGACGTGGTGCCCGAGTACATCGAGCGAAGTGAGGAGGAATGCGCGAGAGAACGCACTCACAAGCCGCTTGCAGACGATCAGAACCGCTCGGAGACGTACTCCGCCCTCCACGCCTTCAATCAACCCCAACACCACCGGGCGCACAGCCAGAACGCGCCGAACGTGCGCAATCCGCCCACCTACTTCACGGCCCTGAATGGCGGCAGCACGACCACCTCCTCGCAGTTCACCTCCTCGTCGTCCACCTCGTCGACCAACTCGCCGCCCTCCTCCACCGCGTTGAAGAAGTCGATCAGCGGCAGTCAGCAGAATTTGCCCCGTCAATCCAATGGGCAGCACATCACCCCGTCGCCCTCGGACTCGGGGATCGTCGACTACGAGGTGCGTTCCCGTCCGACTGGCGGCCTCCGATCGGATCCACTTGGCGGCCGCTCGAGTGGTTTCGGTTGGACGGCGACCGATCGGCCCTCTCGTTCACTCCTCGCTTGTAACGCGTGTTTCTTGCAGAGTTTGATCCGCGACAAGGAGAACGAGCTGCACTCCGTCCGCTGCGCCATGGAGCAGAACGAGAACGTTTTGATCCGCGTGTACAACGAAGAAGGAGCGGCAGTACCGCGAGCAGGTGGCCGACTTGAAGCAGAAGCTCGCCAATGCGCAGCAGGGCGAGAACGCCCTCCGCAAGCAACTCCGCCAGTCGGACGAGCACCGACAGCAGCTGCAGAAGACGGTCCAGGGCCTCAACGACGAGAAGCTCGGCATGCAGCGGCAGGTGGTGAAGATCGAGCGAGAGCTCCAGGCACTTCGCACTCGCCTCGACAACCAACACCCCTGCGAGTCCTGCCGCCGCTCGCAACTCCAGCAAACTCAATCCATCTACGAGAACAACGCCCAGTCGAAGCCCGTGCCCGCCCCCCGCCTTGTTGACCAAAGTGCGTCCTTCCTCTCCGCTCTCCATCGCTTCATCTCCGTTCTTTCAGGAGCCGTCCGCCGATCGGGAGCTCCGCAGCGAAGTGGAGGGCTTGCGGGGCGAGATCTGCTCGTTGCGCGACCAACTCAACCAACAAGTGCAGATGTTCAGCGAAGAGCGTCGTCGATGGGGCAACGTGAGTGCCTTCTCCAGCTTCCTCCATTGATCTCTTGTTGTTCAGAACCTGGTCGACTCGACCCAACTGAACAACAACCTGCCCAAACCGACCGCTTTCAACGGCTACGCTCAACACCGCAGTCTGTCCGAGAAACGGCCGCTGCTCTCGGTCGACCGGCTCATCTAAGGGAGAGGAGCGCCCAGAATTCTACCGCCTGCTTTTATTCGTTTGTTGTACAGCCCGCTCGGCAACAACCGCCTTCTCCACGCATTTCTTTCGACTATTTTCCTTTCTCGTGCCATCGATCATAAACACAACCATCGAACACCCGCTCGTTTATTCCGTCGATCGATCACAAACGAATCACGTACGAATCGAAGCGAATCGACTGGCCGTCGGCCAACTTCGAGAGGTGCCGCCGCACTTGCCGCTGCTCGTCGAGGAAGGCGAACGGAAGGTGGCGGACGTTGTGGAAGGAGATCAGCTCGACGACGTCCGCCTGCTTGAAGGCGACGAGGACCGCCGACCTTCCGGCGGCCTTCGGGCAGGGCGGCGAGGAGCGGCGACTCGAAGAAGTGGGCGGTCAGCACGTCCGAGACGGCCGAAAGCAGGATGGACTCGTCGTTCCTGAACGAAAAGAAGTGAGCGGAAAGAGGAAGCGGAGACGTGCATTTTGGAAGATGGCTCGACTCAACTCGCGCGCCAATCCCGCCCGCACGATCGCCTCGCCGCAGCCCGTGAGCGAGATCCCGACCGACCGCTCGCCTCGCTGCTCGGCCCACACGCCCGCCCCGAAGATCGCCGAGTGGCCGATCCGGCCGGGTTGTTTGTGCTGGTAAACAGATTGGTCGATGAGTCAATCCAATGATTGTGTCGGTTGACAAACGAACGATTTCTCGTTCGACGTTTGACTTCGATCTCGAATTCTTGTTGCTTTTTGTGGGTTTGATGGCGCCTTACGGCACGTCCAATCGCACGGTTTGATCGAAGTAGCCGGCGGCAGAATTGCGATCGCTCGCGTCCGCGTAGCCCATCGATTTTTGGCCGATCGAATTGAGTGTTCGACGCGCCCCGCCCGCCGCTTATCGCCGGCGTCCGTTTGCCCCCGAACGGCGTCGTTTGTTTTCGCTCGGGCAGTGGACGGCGTGAATCATTCCGCTCGCTTTCAGTCGTCCCTTCTGCTGAGCGAAAGAATGGCCGCTTTCCGCGTGTTCGAGGGATTGAATCCGGAGTTCGGACTGCCGAACGCCCAAGGTTTGTTCCGGGATGACCACAAGGAGTGAACAATCCCCTCTTTTCAGTCGTGATCGTCGGGCGCTACAGCCTGATCAAATCGCTCCCGTTCGAGGACGTGGCCGAGAAGCTGAAGGGAGTCACGAAGGAAACCTTCGAGACCGCTTTGCAACGCCTTCAGTCGAGCGGCTCCTCCATCCCGCTGCACTTGGACCTCGCCCAGGTGAGAGCGGAGGGCTACTGCTTATTCGATTGCTTCTGTAGGTGATCTCCGTGGAGGACGAGGTCGGCCGCCACAACTCGCCGTCCAATTCGATCGCCATCCGCAAGAAACTCGGCGAAGTGAAGCCCGCGTCGAAGGTGAAAGTGGGCGAGATTCTTGAGCATTGTATCAACCTCTCGTTTCAGAACCTGAGCATCGTGCTCTACTCGCAGTTCGAGCACGTGCTCGCCTCGGTCTCGGCCGCCGCCCGCGCGTTCCCGCTCTACGGCCGCAAGACGAAGAAGACGGGCTTCGAGAACGTCCACTTGGAGCTCGTGGTGGTCGACGGCGAGAAGAAAGGAGGAGATTCCAATCGCGAATCGGAGAAATTGAGCGAAAAGGACGTCGAGTTCCTCCAATCCCTCGTCGACTCCATTCGCAAGTGTCAGGAGCACGTGGACACGCCGTGCAGCGAGGTGAGCTTCCTTTCATTCGATCTTTTAACTCACTCTCCTTGCAGCTGCACTCGGAGGCGTTCGCCGAGGAAGCGGAGCGTTTGGTCGACTCCCTGAATGCGGGCGTCAAGAAGACGATCATCAAGGCGAGTGTTCATTCGAAGAGAAGCTCTAAAAGAATGCTTGCAGGGCGAGGAGTTGCTGAAGCGGGGCTTCGGCGGGATTTACCACGTCGGAAAGGCCGCTCGCCATCCGCCCGTCTTCGCCTGCTTCTCCTACACGCCCGCCAACGCTTCGGAGTCGTACGCCCTCGTCGGCAAGGGGATCGTCTACGACACGGGCGGCATGCAGATCAAGGGCAAGACCGCGATGCCGTCGATGAAGGTCGACATGGGCGGAGCGGCCGCTCTGCTGGGCGCCTTCTGCACGCTCGTCAAGAGCGGCTTCCAACAGGAGCTCCACTGTCTGCTTTGCATCGCGGAGAAGTGAGTCAAAGCAGCCCGTTTTCGTCTAATCCCTCCCCTTCAGCTCGGTCTCGCCCGACGCCAACCGCCCGGACGACATCATCACGCTGCTGAGCGGGAAGACGGTCGAGGGTTCGTCCACCCACCTCCTTCTTTCATTCCCCGAGTTCAGTGAACAACACGGACGCCGAGGGCCGCCTTGTGCTGGCCGACGGCGTGTTCTACGCGAAGAACGTCCTCAAGTGCGGCACGATCGTCGACATGGCCACTTTGACGATGGCCCAGCAGTACGCTACGGGCAAATACCACGCGGCCGTCATGGCGAACAAGGACGCGCTCGAGCTGGAGGCGATCAAGGCGGGCAAGAAGTCGGGCGATTTGGTTTGTGCACTCGCTGCCTTCTGCTTTTTACCCACTCTTTAGGTCCACCCGCTCCCCTACGCTCCGGAGCTCCACTTCGAGTCGAATTTGGTGCGTTTTCCCCTTCCGCCCTCGCACAACCGACGGTCGTTTTCAGAAGTCCGCTGTGGCCGACATGAAGAACGCGCAGCTCGGAGCGATGGACGGCCCGCCCAGCTGCATTGCGGCCCTCTTCATCGGCGCCCACATCGACTTCGCGCAGGACGTGGACTGGCTGCACGTGGACATCCTCTCGCCGGCCTTCACGAGCGACCGCGCGTCCGGCTTCGGCGTGCCGATCGTGTGCTCGCTGCTGAGCAAACACCTGGACGTCCCCGTGGCCAAATAGCCGCTTCCAGCACCGCTTGTTTGTGATCAATAAACCCCCGTTCTGTTGTTTTAATTTGGAGCAAGAAAAGATCGAAGACCACGGAATGGTCTCGTCGAACGGAAAGAACGAACCTGTACGCCGCCGGACGACACGCAGGCCTCCACTTCGCCCGAGCGCTGAAAGAAAGCCGCTCATTGCACTCCTTCGTTCGTCCCACTCACTTTGATGCTGATCGCCCCGACCGTGTCCCACGTGCCGTCTGCTTGCAAGAGCGTTTGAGTCCGCTGTAACTCCTCTTTGGAGCGCGTGGTGACGAGCTGCTCGTTGGAACACGTGGGCACGTCCGCCGCCTCTTCGGCCATTCGATTCGCGCCCTCGCCGACGACGAGCATCGCCGGGATGAGGGCGAAGTTGGAGTGCAGTTGCCGGTCGGCCACCTTTTTGGCCAAAAGCGAGGGATGGCGGGTGTTGGTGAGGGCGGCCACCGCGCCGAACGTCGTGCATTTGGAGGTCATCCAGCCGGCCTCGCACTCGACCGTCCCGTCGGCCGTCAGCGAGGAGCCGAGACCGCAGTTCGTGATCCCTTCCGCTTCCAAGTGCTGCAACGAGAGGGTGGAGGGAAGAGGGAGGGTTCACCGACCATCACCGCCTTCACGACGTCCAACGAGGCCGAGCGGACGGCCGCCGCGCACTCCTTTTCGATTCCCTTCTGCTTCGAACCGACGCCCCCGTGGACCGCGAGCATCTGCAAGAGTGGGCGAGTGGACGGTCGGCTGTTCTTCGTTGAATACTCGCTTGGATGTGACCTCCGATCCTCCACTTTTTCCTCTGTTCGTCCAATCCTAATCAAGTGCGGAGTCCTCGAGTTTATTGCGCTACAAACTAATGCCCAAACAAAATGATATTCGCGGAATGGAGTGATTAATGCGTGGATTGGGGAACAATTACGGGCAACAAAGCGGAAGAGAAGCGAAAATAGAACATGGGCGGGGCGATCAGGCGTTGAAGCGCGTGCCGCCGAGCGCGTGCTTCGAGTAGCCCAGCTTCTTGGTGAGGGCCTTGAAGTCGAACACGCCGTCGTGCATCTCCAGCTGCAAACGGAAAGGAATAAACGGGTGGAGGTGCGAAAGGATCACTCACCTCCGGCGCGAACACCTGCTGATTGCCGCCTTGCGGGGCGCCGTACGGGGCGCGGACGTTGCGCAGCGAGAAGAGCTCGTTGTACACGTCCTGCCCGCGCTTGGCCGTCTCGTGGGCCAAGTAGACGGGCAGCGGGAGGGAAGTCGGACAGGCGGCCACTTGGTGCATGTGCGACCAGTTGAGGAACTAAACTTCCGATAAGAACTGCTCAGTCAAGCGAGAACTCACCATCTCCTGCATCAAATGCATCGACAGGCCGAGCTCGTTCACAACGACGTCGTACTGCGGGATCTTCGGGACACCTTTGAGCGGATAGTGGCTCTGAAAAGAAGGAGAAACGAATGCAAGCGATCGGCAGAAAGACCGCGTACCTGGAGGAAGAACTCCGGAATGTCCGTGCGCACGACCTTCGAGTCAATGACGTCGCCGGGCTGCGTGTTGGCGATCTGGTTGCCGTTGGCGCGGTAGTAGCGCTTCTGGTGCATCTTCGTGCACACGACGAACGTGATCTTCACGGCGGCGTTGGCCATCTCCTGAACAAACGAATGAGAAGAACGGTTGGGGTGAGGAACGGACCTCGGTCTTCGCGATTCCGTTACGCCATCCCTCGCGGATCGCCGGCACTTCCTCGGTGGCGGCCATCGAGAGCTGGCCCTCGCTGAGGCCGTCGCGCACGACCACGATGCGAGTGGGGCGACGGCCGTTCTTGCACGCCATTTCGACTGCTTGTTGCACGGCCGTCGTGAGCGGCTCCTGCTCGATGGCCTCGCGGCGGCACTCCTGAAAGCAGAGTGAACAGTGGAATGATGGAAGGCACTCACCTGGTAGAAGAAGTCGGGCGCGAAAATGAAAGGGTTGGCGCTCTTGTTGGCGCAGATGCCCACGACCGACGGGTGGCGGTTGATCATCTCGGAGTGCTTCTTCTTCAGCTCGAACATCTCCTTCGGCGAGAGCTTCGACGGGTGGGCCACGTCCAGGCCGATCACGAGCAAGTCCGTGTGCTGCAGGTCCCAGTCCTTCAGGACGGCGGGGATTTGGGGGACGTAGTTCACGCCGAACGCCTTGATGTTGAGTTTCATCGAGACGTTCGAGAGGAGCTGCGGTCCGCCGGTCAGGTTCTTCGCGACGAGGTGCTGGGTCAGGATCTGAATAAAGGAGGAATAAGCAATGAGGGATTCGAATGACAGCTTACCTTGTAGTAGGCCTCGTAGAGCTTCAGCTTGCGGTGGGAGGCGTTGTTCGCGTCGATGTAGAAGATGAACTGCGGCTTGCACTGAGGATCCGTGAAGAAGGACTCCAGCTGCTGGACGGTGGCCGTCGCGTACTTGCCGGGCGGCGGGACGACGGCGCCGAGGTCGTTGCACTTCTTGAGCAGCGAGTTGATGAAACTCTTCACGGCGTTCGAGTTGACCGTCGGGTCGTGCAGCACGATCCAGCGCGTGAGCTTCGTGGCCCCGAAGAGGAACGGCGCGTCGGTCGCGTCCTTGAACCACGAGCCCTGAACGGAGCGGAGAAATGAATGAGCGATGGAAGCAAGAGAAAACTCACGTTCGCCTGCGGTTTGACGATCTTGTCCTTGCCGTACTTGATGGTGGGCAGCCGGCGCTGGTTGATCGTGATTTGGTTCGACTTCACATCGATGCAGACGCCCCACTGCTGCAGGAATGTCGCCGCTGGGCCCGTGGCCACCTCCTTCATCTGCTGCAGCACGTAGTTCATCCGAACAGTCGGCGGGATGCTGTTCTCCTGCAGAACGAACACAAAATTATTAGGAGGAAGCTGGTGAACGCACCGTGAGCAGGTTTTTGGACGCCTGGGCGGTCAGCTTCTCCATGGGCACCAGCTGGCCGTGCAACACGCTCAGCACCTAAAAGATTCCATTAGGAATGTCTGTACGAAGTGAAAGAAAGCAACGAACCTCCATCGGGTAGACGATCTTCTGCCCGTTAGGCTGCTGCGGGTGGATGCCCGGGTTCTTGTCGTTGATGGTGATCTTGTGCTTGGAGTGGACGAAGTCCTTTAGCGTTTGGCCCTGGACGGAGTACTGCTGGTTGTTGACGGGGAAGCGAGTCATCCGGTCGACGACGAGCGTGCGGGAGGGGTCGTAGTCCACCACGCAGCGGACGCCCTTCATGAGCTTCTCGAACTGCCACTGGGCATCGCGCGGATTGCGGGAGTTCTGCTGGAAGTCGGCGAAGATCTCGCTGACCTTCTTCTTGGCGATGAAGGCCGTGCGTTTCACTGAAAAAAGTAGGAGGATCCACGAGAATGCACAAAGAAGAACTCACTGTCGACGACCATCAAGGCGGTCGGGACGCCCTTCTCTTCGGTGATCCGCACGCCCTTTTTGAAGCCGACGCGCATCTGCATGCCCGGCACCAGCGGGGTGGAGTCGTTCTCGAACAGCGTGCCGCTCGAAACATTCGAGTACTTGTCGCTGGAAACAATCGAGTGTAATCAATGAAGAGTACGCTTTGGACTCACCTGTTGATGAGATGCTGGGACGTGAGGATCTCGAGGAACTGGCGGACGGAGCGGTCGGATTGGAGCGTCACGTCGCCCACGAGCGAGTCCTTGAAGTCGGAATAGTCGAGCTTCGGGCAGCGCTCGTTCGGCGTGATCTGAAGAACGGAGTGTTCGGATCGATTGAGAGCGGTCGGCTGCTTACCGTGACGTTCACCGAGTCTCCCTTTACGAACAGGGCCGCTCGCTTTTTCAGCTGGTTGTTCTGGACGGTCGTCTTCTGCTGGAATTCCAAGTTGTCGTGACCACTCCGCCCTCCCGTCACTCACGCGCTGTAGGTTGATCTCCTTGTTGGTGAAGAGCGTCCGCTTGCCGTCGTAGGCGTATTGGCAGCTCGCTCCAAAGCCCTGCGTGAGGCCGTGGAGCGTTTCGATGATGTCCGTGCACGCCTGCCGTTGGGCCGTCCGAATGCCCGTGTCGTTCTGCTTCGTGTAGATCTTCTCCGGCTTCTTCGGGCCTGCGGACGGCTTCGAGATCTCCACGTCGTAGCTGAAAGAGAGGCAAGAGTGAATGAAGGAATGAGGGTGGAACCAACCGCCAGCAGGTGCTCTTCGGCTTCACGGCCATCGTGAAGACGGTCGAGCGGCCCCTCCACCGAGCTGACGAACCCGCCGTTGTTGGCCGCCATGTTCTGTTCTTCTTCTGCAAAGGAACGGGAATGAACACAGAAATGGATCGAACGCACGGCACGAACACGATATCTCGAATATCTTTTAGTGTGCGCGAGTCAAGCGATCAATTCCGGCAAGATTCAGTCGATTGGAAGTAGGTGGTGTTGTGCAATCAAGTCGGTTTATCACTACGCGATCACTTTGCTGTGTTCTGTAGTTCCTGCAGCACAAGCAATCGATCGATCGGGTCCGCACAAACGGATCACAAGGCAAGCGGGCAAGTGTGCAGCTGGATTGAGTGGTGGGAAAACGTCGATGAGCAGCGCAATCGATGAAAGTTCGCAGAAATCGAAAGGTTTTCGTTCAAATGCGGTCTTCTACTCGCTGCAAACGACCTTGAGAACGATTGATGGCGGAAGGCAGCGATTCCCGTCCACTCGTTTATCGGCGGCCGTTCGAGAGAAAAAAACACAAACGGCGGCGATCACGAGTGGTGCAACGCCCGACGAACCGCTGGGCGGGCGGCCCCCCATCCTCGCCGGTCGGGGCGGACGAGCGACAAACAACTGGGCGGCGTACACGCACCCCCCGCCCGAATGCTTTCGTTCCCGACCGCCCGCCCGCTTCCATCCAAAAAGACACTGGCGGCAGCGAGGCGGCAGTCGAGGGGGAGCGGCAGGGAGGCGGTGACCCAGCGGTCCAAACAGAACGCGCAACGGCCCGTTTGGGAGGAGTCGACGAAGGTCAATCCAAAAGTCATAATCGGCTGCGTTCCCATCCTACGCAAACGAGTGAAACGAACACAAGTGAACGGAAATGAGGATAATTGCATGTGAAAGACTGTGCTAGCGCGAAGTGTACGGTAGGCAGCAAGCAGAAAGAAGCCCATCGCTCATCGTCGAATGCCGGGAAGTACGCAGTTCCGAGCAGAAATCCGCAATTTGCAGCCAAGGGCGGACAATCGGGCGACGGGAAGCGAGTACGCAGTTCGGGCCTCCAGACGGCTTCCGGTAATCTCGCGCCTCGAATTCCAAATTGCCGCCTTCGCTCTCCGAAGCGCCACAAAAGGAGAAATCGGCCGGTTCTTGCGGCCCGACGGCCTCCCGCACTCGCTTTCGGTCGGCACTCGCCGCCTTTCGTCGAGATTGATCGGCCGATTTATAAGCGGCCGCTGGCCGGCCGTTAATCACGCCGCCGGCGTGCGAGCGATCGGGACGAAATGCCACCGATTAGGCCGCCCGAATCGAAAGCATCTTTTTCTTTTCAGCTGATCTCCTCGAAAATGGACGGCTGAGCGGAGGGCACGTGCAAATCGGAGTCCAATGGTCGCGCAATTCGGGCCGAGGCTTCCCTTCCTCCTCTTCCTTCTGCTCGTGGTCCTCGAGCTCGCGGAGTGCTCGACGGTCAAATGCGCGCAGCCGACGGCCGTCCCGCGGCCTCGTTTCTGCCGGAAGGCCTGCAAGCGCGATGAGAACTGCAAGCGGGCGAACAAGCGCTGCCTCTGCGACGGCGAGTGCGGGCTGAGTTGCGTGAATCCGGGCAAGTTCCCTTCAACCAATCGATCGATTGATTGGTGTCTTCAGCCGCCTCCTGCCACCCGCTGCTGGACATCTCGAACGGCTACGTGCGCACTCCGTCGGAGTTCCGCTTCGACTCGAACGTCGAGTACGGCTGCAACGAGGGCTTCGTGCTGGTCGGGCCCTCGCAGCGGAGATGTCAGGGGAATCGCGAGTGGAGCGGCAGCAAACCGACCTGCCGACTCCAAAGTTCGTTCTTCTTTTCGATCACTCGATTGTGCGCGTTGCAGAGAAGTGCGGACCGCCGCCCGAACTCCCGTACTCGAAGCACAACGGAAATGCGTTCGATGGGCAGTACGAACTCGACTCCGAGGTGCACTACTCGTGTGTCGCCGGCTACCACCGCTACTCGAACGACGGGCTGCCGATGGCCAAGTGTCTGCTCAACCGGAAGGAAGTCGCCCAGTGGTTCGGGCCCGCATTGAAGTGCAAAGGTGAGCGAGTATTCATCCTCGAACAACCTTCCCTGTTTGCAGCCCAATCGTGCGTCGACCCCGGGATCCCGCTGAACGGCTTCCGGAGCGGCGACCTCTTTCAGTTCCCCCATTCGGTCGAGTTCTCGTGCGGGGCGGGCTTCCGGCTGGTCGGCTCGGCCACTCGGAAAGTGCACCGCCAAGGGCGACTGGACGGGCGAGATGGCCGTTTGCAAGCGTAAGCAGAAGGAGGGATGAATGAAGAGATCACTCGCTTCCAGCCACCGAAGTGCGCCCGGCCGGCGGATCCCCTGCACGGGACGGTCCTCGGCAGCTCCCTCACCTACCAGTCGGTGGTCACCTACTCGTGCAACGAGGGCTACCGGCTGGTCGGGCAGGTCCAGCGGATTTGTCTGGCCGAAGGACTGTGGGCGGGATCCGAGCCCCGATGTGAAGGTGGGAGCCGAGAAGGCAGAAGAACGAGAAATGAGTGAGTCTTCAGAAATCCGCTGTCCACCCCTCCCGCCTCTGGACAACGGCTATTTGGAGGGCGAAGAGACGGGATTCGGCGCAATGGTCGTCTTCCGCTGCCTCGAATCGATGACACACGTGGGCGCCCCGTACGCCAAGTGCGAGGAGAACGGAAAGTGGAGCCATCTGCCGCCCAAAGTGCATGGGTGAGCGGAGAGCGAAGGGAAAGAGATCGACTTGAAGATTGCAGCCGGCTGTCGCGTCCCGCGCATCACGAGCGGGCGGCTGGAGAACTACAACGAAGGGGAGCACGTGCCCGACGGCTCGCAGCTGATCGTGAACTGCGACACGAAGCACGAGACCAAGTCGGACACTCGAATGACCTGCAACAACGGCACCTGGTCGCACATTCCCGCAGTGCATGCCCGGTGAGTTCCAGCGAGAGAAAGACCCCTCATTTCTGCTCGAAGTTCGCTGCCGCGCGTGGCCCGCTCGTGTTCCGAACTCGCGAGTGATCTTCACGAAGACGACCCACGGGACGGTCGCCAAATACCACTGCTTGCACGGCTACCGGCCGTCCTCTTCGAACAACATGGTCAAATGTCTGTACGGCCACTGGAGTCGAGAGGGGCCGCAGTTCCGCTGTTTGGCAAGTGAGTTCAAGAGAGAAGGAAGGAAGGAGGGATGGACGGAGTGATCACTAGGCGTTGAAGTTGCAGATGCCTGCGATCACCCGAACAAAGTCTACGGGCAGCTGGAGGGCGGGCAGATCATGCTGGAGGGGCAGATGGGCGCGTACGACTTCGCTTACTACATCAACCGAGTGCCCGAAGGCCGCTCGATCGCTTTCGCCTGCCACAAAGGGAATCTTCTGATTGGTGGGCACAGGAAGAAAAGGAACCAGTAAGACGTGGGTGATTGAAGGCCCACCGAAAGCCACGTGCGCGAACGGCTCGTGGAAGCCGAGCATCAAACCGAAGTGTGTTTCCCAGCGCCATCCCGACATGGAGGGACAAATCGTGTGGTCGAGGAACCGACGACACGTGGAGGCGAACGGGACGGCGGGCGGCTGTCCGGAGGTGGAGGATTCCGCCGACTACCAGGTGGCCTACTCGCAGGGCGGGCAGGAGGTGATGGTAAGCGGGCAGGGGGGAACAATCGCGGCCACTCGCAACCTTCAAGATGGTTTGCAGAGCGGGACTGGAGCTTGACCGCGCGGACGGCCAATCGCGCTGCGTGGACGGCGAATGGCTCCCGCCGTTGGCCAAGTGCGTTCAGAGTGAGTGGGCGGAAGAAGAAAGGACAATGGAATGCGGCATTCCGTTTGAAGGAACCTGCCGAATCCCCTCCCGCCTCCACTCCTTCTTCCACCTCCAAACGAGCAAAATCCTGCAGTCGGGCGACCGGATCGAAAGCGGCCGCACCGCCCGCATGATCTGCCTGAAGGGATTCCGCCCGACCGGCAACGTCGAGCTGGAGTGCCTCCAAGGGCGCATTCTGCGGCAAACCGGCCACTGCAGACCGGGTGAGTGGACGGACAAAGAAGAGGATTAAGCAGAAGGAATTTGCAGAAGACTGCGTCCTGCCCGCCCACCTGATCGAAAAATTCGCCAACCAGTCGACCCACCTGCCGCACGCGAAGATCGCCCGTCTCCAGTGCGAGGAGGACGTCGTCGTGAACATCACGTGCCGTTTCGGCCGTTTGGAGCCCCCGCCAAGTGTTCCACGAGTGGTGGAGCAGAAGAAACGAAGGAATGGGCGAGAAAGGAAGAAGATTGCAGAAAACTTGAGCTGCGTGGCCCCGCGCAATCGGCCGTCCGCCGCCCTCGTCCTGCTGAACGAGAGCAGCGAGCTCGTGTACCTGAACAAGAACCAAGAGGCGTTCCCGAACGGCACCATCCTGCAGTACCCGTGCGAAGAAGAACAGCGGCGAGGCGGGCGCCATCCAGTGCAGGAGTGGCCGGTGGATCAGTCGGCTGCTGCCCTGCATCGCGCCCTCGAACCAAACGAACGGCGGGAAGCCGGCCGACTTCCGCGTGGACCCCTCGCTGTGCGCCGCCCCCGAACTGCCCGCCGAAATGACCGTCGCGAACGTGGAGAACTGGCGTTCGTTCGGCCGGCCGCTCAACTTTCCGCACGGATCGCTTCTTTTGGTTCGAGAGAGCAGAAGGAAGAGGAGTGATGAACGAGGTGATTGCAGGTGAAATGCGCGAGCTTCGAGACGCCCGGCCGCTACGAGCAGTGGAGGTGCAAGCGGGGCAATTGGCAGCGGAAGAACTTCATTCAGTGCCCCAAGAGTGAGCAGCAGGCAGAGATGAGAAGAAATGGAAGGATTGCAGCGAAAACCTGCGAGTACCGCCTGTCGCCCGCCTCCAAACTGCGCGCCTTTCCACGTCCAAACACGCGACTTCGTCGTCTTCAATCAACTCTTTCACGGTCAGTAACGGAAGAAGAAGGAGATAGAATGTGAGTGATCGCTTTCAGAGGGCTCCAAACTGCTGTTCACGTGCGAGAAGCACTTCATGGAGCAACTGCGGGGGAGTGCGGAAGCGGAGTGCGTGGACGGCGAGTGGAAGCCGCAAATCCCGCACTGCATCCCGCTCGACGAGACGAACAGGAACGGTACGCGGGGGGCAACAGAAGGAGAGGAAGGAAATGAGTGAGGGGATTGCAGGAATGTCGCCCCCGATCCACGTGGAAGTGGAGCGCGGGAATCACGCGATCACTCCCGACGGGACGCTCGTGGTCAACCGCTCGGCCACCGTCAACCTCTTCTGCTTCTTCCCCAAACACCTGGGCACTCCCAAATGGGTGAGCGGAGGGCAGGAAAGCAGCAGAAACAAGCGGCTTGCAGGAATCTTCCTCTCCGTACCGCTCCTATCCGCAGTTTTGGACCAAAGGCGCCCATCCGCAGTTCGAAAAGTGCGGACGCGTATCAGGTGAGAGCAAAAGAGAGAAACAATACGAAATGAGTGGGGCTTTCAGCTGATCATTTCGGTCGCCCAACCCGAGGACTCCTCCCTCTTCCACTGCATTCTGCCCAACCATCAACGCTCGAGCATTCGCATCGAGATCAAAGGTGAGCATTTGAGGGGGGACCGGGGCCTTCTTTGTTCCTCCGCAATCGATTGACCCCGCGGTCATTCGGCACTCGTGGGAAAGAAGCCGACTTGCGGGGCAAAGTCCGCAGTTCGTCGATCGAGCTCAAGTGCGCGTTGTCGAGGAGAAGTGGGCAGACGGCCGCGTTCATTCGGAAAAACGGCCCTTCTATGTGGGCAGTCGTTTACACTTGAGATCAAAACAATCTGACCGCTGAACACGCCACGATCGCCAGATAGCAATCCGATGCCGTCGGATTAGCGGACAAGAAGCGATCGGATGGCCGCAATACGCAGCAGAAATAAACAGACGGCGTCTTTCGCTAATCTGATCGTAAAGAACGACGGCCATTCGATCCGATGGATCGCTCTCGAGAAACCAGCGATTGTTTACGGCTGGCCCCCCAAACTGCAGGGGGGACTTTCACGATGCCGAAATATTCACGCAAATTGCAGACGAGTCCTGCCGGCCCATCTACAACACGACGACGTTGCGCGTCCACCCGAACTCCAGAGATCGCTACCTGGGCTCCAGCGTCCACTTCTCGTGTGCCCCCGGCTACGCGCTCCGCGGCCACCGAGCGGTCTTGTGTTTGGAGGGCGGCAGCTGGAGTCACGTGAGTGGAGGGCAGTGAACGAAGAAGGAAGGATCGTGCTTCCAGTTCCCGCCCAACTGCGACGCCCTCCAGTGCCCGCCGTTGGCCCTCGCGGATCCCCAGCTGAGCTGCACGGTCACCTCGCACAAGTTCGGCGGGATCGCCCAATGCACGTGTGCGGAGGGCCACGTGCTGCACGGCGAGTCGAATTTGCATTGCGATCAGAACGGATCGTGGACCCACGCGACGCCCACTTGCAAACGTTCGTTCCTCCTCTTCACCTCTCGTCCACTCCTTCCGCTTGCAGCCATCGTGTGCACGAACCCGCCGCTGCCGGCCGACGGCCACCTGCTCGACGCCCAGGGCCTCCCGCAGCTCGTGGGCAAAGCGGAGTACAAGGACGGCGAACTCGTGATCTTCGGCTGCAATCGCGGCTTCATGCTGAGCGGCAACGACTTCGTCGTGTGTCAGCGGAACGGCCAGTGGTCCCGGATGGCCACCGAGTGCTCGCCGTTCTGCCGCTTCCCCGGCCTGCCCGCCCACGCGCAGACCACACAGTCGAGGCGAGAGCACTACAATGCGGGCGAGAAGGTCGTCTACTTCTGCGCCACGCCGAACTACCGGCTGAGCGGCGAGAACGTGCTCGAGTGTTTGCAGGACGGCAATTGGAGTCGCCTCCCTCCTTCGTGCATCAAACGGCGGAAACACCCGAATGCTCGCCGTCGTTCTTCTTCTCGACTCTTCCGTTGATCTCATCCTTTCTTTTCGATGTTGCTCGTGTTTATTTTGGACAAATAAAAGAAGTGAATTGCGGACATTCCGAAGGCTAATCGGTCGGGGAGAAGAAGGGGACGAGCGGTCTCACTTCTGCTGCCAATCCGCCTTCGCCTTCTCTTCGTTCTGAACAGAAAGAAGGGATGAGTGGGTGGGAAGTGGGCGCTCACTTCGTCCAAAGCGAACTGCTTTTTGTCGATCACTTTCTGCAAACAACCGACCGACTACTCGCTTTCTCCCGCCGGCCACTCACCAGGTTTGCCTTGAAGTCGACGTTCGTGCCCGTCTTCTTCTTCAGCTTGTCGAACTTGCTGTCCGTCTTGCTCACCTTCTTCAAGGTCGGCTTCACGCTGAAGGAGGGGAGTGAACAGGAGAGAAGGAGTGGGTGGAGGGCTCACAATTTGCCGCGAAGATCGTTGACGGCGATCGTGAGCTCGTTGATCTCGAAGTCCTTCTGGCGGACGGTGTACGAGAGGTCGTAGATCTCCGACTCCAGCTCCCGAATGCGCTCTTTGAACTCGTCGCCCACGGAGTGGAGGTCGCCGACCGAGTCCAGGTCGGGCAGCTGGATGATGCGCTCGTTGAGGATCCGCTGGCGTTCCTGCTCGCGGAGCATCTGCTGCTGTTTCAGGTCTTCGGCAGCTTTGAGCATCAACAGTTTCTGCAAGCGGAAGGTGTGACCACTTCCCATCGATCGGCCGGCCGCCTACCCGCAGCTTCTTCTTGCGCTCGGGCGTCAGGAAGCCCTTTTTGGCCTTCTTCATGCGGCCGGCCTCCTCCAGCCGCTTGCGCACTTCCGCCTTCTTGCGCTCACGCTCCGCCGCCACGCGTTGATTCTGCAAAGAAGCGAGCAGTCGGGATGAGTGGAGAGCCGTCTACGTACTTCATCGTCGTCCTCGTTCAGGAACGTCATCGTGCCCTAAAGAAGACCGCTGGATCAGCCGGTTAAAGCGGCGAGAGGAAACACGGCGATCAAAACAAAAGCGAGAACTCGCGCACAAAGCCGCCTGCAAGAACCGAAAGCCCGCACTCTTCCCCGATCGTCAGTGCGGGCTGGAAGGAGAGGAGGAAGAAGCGGGTGGAAATCCGCAAGAGAAGTCGGAGGTCCTCGCTCTGCCCGGAACACTCGAAGTCCCGATCGGCCCGCAGCGAACTCGATCCGCGCGTGTGGGCGGCCGCCGCCTTTGTGCGGGGGCCGCCGGCCGGGATCCTCGCCGCATTTTGCGTCAAACGCCGCCGTCCGTCCGTCCGGAGGAAAAACAGGTGGATTTCGTCATCTAATTGGTTTATTGCAAAAGAAACAAATAAACGAATGGCATCGGGCGTGTTCTCCGTTCTAAAGCAACACAAGCGAGTGTCGGGTACACGTACAGAAACGAACAAACGGAAGGAAGGAAGGAGAGGGCGGTGGCAAGTGAACGAACAATCGGAGACACGAGAGATTAGACCTTTCATTGCATTGGAGTATCGAGAGAGAAGAATAATGTGAAGAAGGCTCATTTGTACACTCGCTGATCAACTGCCGGTCGTCGTCGCCTTGTTCGAAATGCAGTCGTTGTCCTCGAACTCGGAGAAGATCGCGTAGCAGTCGGAGGCCTTGGCCAGGCGGTCGTCGTTCCGCAGCAGGTAGTGCCGGTGGAGGGAGGAGGTGTCCGTCGTGTTCGAGTGGTCGACCGACGAGTAGAAGATCCCGTTGCTGCTCCCGATCAGCATGTAGCGTCCTTTGGAGCCGTCGCGCGTCAGGCGGCGGCAGAGGGTGTTGCACGAGCGGATCCAAATCGTGAACTTGCCCCGGACTGCAAGCAGAACGAACATTCCAATCAGAAGGGAGTGCACTCACGGGCCTCCACTCCGTACCAATCGGAGGGCGAAATGTCGAAAACGTCGTACGTGGCGCCGTCCAGATTCTCCTCCCGGTGGGTGTCCAGTCGGAAGACGACCACTGCAAACATTCGTTCACTTCACCCATTCGGTCTGTGCTCACCGAAGCCGTGCGGTCGTTTGAACTCCGCGCAGAGATCGTTGACGGTGACCGCCCCGCACGTTTGGCTGCAAGAAACAACGGAATGAACACCCTCCGATCGATCACTGCACTCACCAAGTGACCTCGCAAGTGGCCTCCGCGCACGTGCACGCCCCGTTCTCCACGCAAACCGTCTCGATCAGGTTGGGCGTCTGGGCGAGGCGGCGGAGCGTCGAGGCGAATCGCTTCCGTCGGTTGAATGCTTCCTCCTCCTCGTTGCCCACCGAGAAGTCGAGGTCTCGGGCGAAGACGACCAGCCGGCCGACGACCACTGGAAACAGTCGACAGATGAGTTTAGAGCGGCCAAAGGAACTCACGATGTTGCCGGGCGGTGATCAGGAAGGGCGCGAGGCCGTCCAGCGTGTACGTGTCGGTCGGTTCGGCAAAGCGGGCCTCGTAGATCATCTCGCGGTCCTTCTGCAGCCCGCTGGCCACAAAGCTGAACGAAGCGGCGCCCACACGCGGTGGGATCACCGTTTTGATGCCGGGCGTCTGCAACCAACAATCAAACGAAAGAAGAGGGTGGAGGGACGAACCACAATGCGAATCCAGTCGGGATCAATGGTGAACTGCGTGAAGATCCCGTGCTCGATCTCCAACGTGCTCAGCATGGCCGCATGGCTCATGATCGCCACTCGTTGCGTCAAGAAGGTCCCGTTCCTCGTTTGGGTCACCTTGATGGAAACCGGGTAGTTCTCGCTGGGGTCTCGCTTCTGCCGCCGCCGCTTTTCGGTCAGCACCCGGACGCCCATCACGACGCGCATGTCGCCGAAGGACTCCACTTCGAATTTGTTCTGTTGAGGCGGCAGCTGCAAGAGAAAAATCAATGGAGCTTCTTCGTTCGTTGCTTACGCTCAGTTGGAGCGGGAGGTCGTGGTCGTCGAAGCGGCGGATTTGCTGCTCGCCGGCCGTCAGGTTCACGAGGATGTTGCTCTCCGAGTTCGAGTTCAACTGATGGTTGCGGTACGCGTAGAGGGCCTTCAGTCCGAAGTACGTGTCGAGGGCATTTTGGTACTGCTTCCGTCCGTTCTGCTGCTCGACCAGCCAGTCGGCCAGAAGATCGAAGTCGAACTGCTGCTTCCAGAAGTTGAACAAGGCGGGCGTCGAACTGAATGCGAGCATTGCCAGCGAATTGAGGAGAACGTTTGCCGACTGCAAAAGAGAAAGAAGTGATCGGAAGGAAGGAAGAAAGCTCACTTGTTGCACAGCCGTGTCCAGCGCGTTCTTCCCGCTGCTCGTCGAGTCGCGAGTCTCCACGTTCCAGTAGGGGACGGCGGTGACTAAACGATGAGAAGGGTGATCGTTCCATTCGTCTTCTCGCTCACAATCCGCGTTGTCGGCCAGTCGCTGTCGAATCAGCCCCGAGCTTCCGTGCGGGAACAAGTGGGCGAAGGCGGCTTCGATGCGGAGGTCCTTCGAGTTGTACTCGCTCTCGTACTCGCGTTGCAGGAACGTCTTCCACACGCTGTGGGACTGGACGCACTGGTAGACGGAGCACTCCCGGCCGACCCACGAGAGGAGGGCGCGGAGGAAGAGCTCGGTGTCCTTGCCGCTTTCCTGCAACGTGCTCTTCACCACCGTTACGGTTGAAGCCGGAGGCGAGAGAAGAAGGAGGAACTCACGAATTGGAGCATGTCGAGGAAGGAGGAGCGCGTGTTCGCCGTGTTCCCGATCACTTGGGCCAGGTACTGGACAGGCCCGCAGATGTACGAGTCGGCCGCCGACTTCTCGCAAAGCAGCAAGGTGCTCAGCGACGTGAGGACGACGTCGCGCATTTCGGGGCTCGACGGAACGCCCCACTCGCCGAAGCCGCACGCGCTCGGCTCGGCGGCGCTCTGGCAGTCCGAGTAGGTGAGGAGTTCGGACAGGAGGTTCCCGATGGCCACTTCGTTCCGTTGGCTCAAGTCGAAGTCCGAATTCAAACCGTCGGCCGTCGGCTGGAACGCGACCGAAGCGAGCTCCTTGACGACGCCCGAAAGGCCGCCGCCCAGCGGACCGCCCACTTGCCGCCGCCGACGAGTCGACGTCTTCATTTCCACGAAGTTGCGATCGGAGTCGCGCAGTGGGAGCGAGGGGATGAACTCTGAACCGAGGATTGAATGGGCGGTTGCAGCCTGTGGAGGACGAACCCGAGAACTCCATCGAGACGTCGTAAACCCGCTCGCTGGACGTGATCGAAACCGAAGAGACGATCGTCCCGTTGTCCATCGAGTTCTCCGCGAATTCTGCAACACGCACCCATTTATCTTCCTCTCCTTCTTCGAACTCACGAATGACATCCGGCTGAGAGACGAGTCGGCGGTGGTGGTGAATGACGCGAGTCGAGGCGGTGACGTCGGTCGTCGACTCGGCAGCCGAGCGGCGTTGTCGGTGGATGACGGACTGGCGGAAGTGCTCGTCCACGTCCACTCGCTTCAACACGTGGATCGTGTGCTTCGATTTGTCCAGCACGGCGTTCTCGTCGCCCTCACAGTTCGCCCCGAACGCAGACACTCGGCTCCGATCGATCAGGTCGAACTGCACGTCGTACGTGCCCTCGCGCAAGAAGCGGACGAAGAAACTCTTCCGCACACGCATGTGCTGTGGATCCAAGAGGATCGACGAGTAGTCGGCGACTTCCGTCTTTCCGTGCGGTCTGAAAGCAAACGAATCCCTCGATTGAGCACTCCACACTCACCCCATGTCCCCGCAGACAAGCGGCGAGAACCCACTGATGCACATCGACAGCTAAACGACCAGTCGGTTAATCAATAAAAAGACGAGGAAGGCTCACTTCTCGCTGCTGCTCCAGCTTGTCCGCAGCCACCGTCAGGTGGAACTCGACCGTCTCGTTCTCGTAGACGGCGGGCGGAAGGTCGACGTCCACGTAGAAGTGACGCCACGTGACCACGTTCAGCGAGGGCAGTTTGCACACGTCCCGCTTGCCGGCCGACCACAAGTGGGCGGCGAACTCCCAGGAGGCTACCGAGTGGGGAGCGCGAAGCTTTCGCTCGATCACTCCCGTGTGGCTGCAGAAAGAAAAGGAATGGGCGGAAGATCGCTGGAGAACTCACTCGAACTCCACGTTGTCGAAGAGCCACACCTCCGGGAAGAAGTCACGGAGAAAGAGTTCGTCCTTCTCGCCCGTCCCGGCCACCTTTGGGTCGCCCGCCCCGTCCGCAGCGGCAGCAACCTCGAACATGATCTTCGGGCGCTCCTCGATGTTCTGCGGGGCCGGAGTGACGGCCACGCGGGTGTTCGCGAAGAAGTTCAAATGGGCGAGGTTCACGTTCGGGCGGCTCTCCGAGTCGTTCAGTTGGCCCTCCTGCCCGTTGAAGTGGAGCGTCGAGCGGCGGACGATCACCGCGACGATGCGCGAGAGGCAGAAGTTGGAGACCGACGAGGAGCCGGGCGTGAATTTCATCAAATTCGAGGTCGGGATGTAGGCGCCGGCCAACGAGCAGAGGTTGTCTTCAATCGAACGAATGAGCAGAGGAAGGGATGAAGAAAAGCACTCACAAACGCTCTCCAAGAAGCTCGTTTTGTCGAGGAAGCCGCTCAGAATGGCCGAGTGGCGGTTCTTGCCGACCGTTGTGTCGAATTCGGACAATCCGAAGACCGAATGTCGCTTCAACGCGTCCGCATTCGTGAGCATTTCGGCCAGTCGCGCGTCCATCGCCCGCACCACTCCGATCGCCCCTTGCGCCGCCTCGAGCCGCAGGATCATCTCTTTGTTGACCATCAGTTCCGTGTCCGAGACAGACGCCCGGTACTAAAGATACAACCGATTGGATGAACGGAAGAGAAGAGCTTACAGTCG
This sequence comes from Aphelenchoides fujianensis, assembly GCA_024699865.1. Taxonomy (NCBI): domain Eukaryota; kingdom Metazoa; phylum Nematoda; class Chromadorea; order Rhabditida; family Aphelenchoididae; genus Aphelenchoides; species Aphelenchoides fujianensis. The sequence goes on from JAMPIO010000216.1 coordinate 50,343, forward strand.
AGGGGCACGAACGGGATTCGGCCATGAACATCATGAGGTCGAGCTTCGTGCTCGGCTGCTCGATTTTGAAGACGATCAGCGAACACACGCCGTTCATCCCGCTTCGAATGGGAACGGAGATTCGATTGGAAGCGGCCACTTTTCCGTTGGCTACGATGCTCCGCGAGTTGCACACGACCACGTAGTTCAGATCGGACACTTGAGTGGTGATGCTCGCTTCGAAGGAGTCGCCCTCGTGGTACACGACCTTCGCGGGGTCGGCCGATTCGATCCACGAGAGTTTGAGCGGACTGCTCTCCGGAAGGGTGGGGATGGCGATCGTCTCCTCTCTGCTCAGCACGCTCTCCGCCAGCTTCCGATAGATCTGCAAGAAGAAGTGTCTTCTGTTCAACCAGCAAGAGGGCGAACCTTGAAGATGTGCACCACACAGGAGGGATTCACGTCGAAATCCAGCGACAAGAAGCCGCCCAGCTTGTAGCCGGAGTGGTTTCGCTGGAAGCCGTTGTGGCTGCGGTCGCTCGAGATGCACAGGAAGTTCACGAACACCTCCGACTCCTTGATGCTCGAATCGTTGGAGAGCGGGCGGACCTGAAGCGAGTAGAATTATTGGGACCACGGAATGAAAGAAGACGAACGTAGAGAACGATCTTCTTCGTGCCTTTCACGACGGCCGGTCGGGCGGGGATCACCTCGAAGCCGGGCTTCAGCACCTCGTAGAAGGTGGAGCCCCGTTCGGTCTTGAAGGTGTCCGCCTCGTGCACATCGGCGATCACCTCGATCCGCGCGCCGCTCTCCGCGTAGCACCGCCGAATGTCCACTTTGCCCGTCCATTGGCCGTCCACAATCTGAAGGGAGAGAGGAGTGAATCAAATTGTGACGTTTTTGCGCTCATTTTGTTCCACCAGCGGTTGACGGCGCTTTGCGCCGTCCCCAGCTGGTGGTGTCGTTAGACTGGTGCGTATCGAATGCTTTTGTCGATTTTGTTTGACGAACCATGTGCTCGTCGCAATGGGAGAACACTGAGTCGCGCTTCACAACGTTCGAATTTGATTGAAACTCGGCGAACGGGCCGTTTTTCAGCAGACACATCGCTGTTCGTCCATTTCGCTCTTACGGTCCCAAGAAAGAACGATTCGTACCGGAAAAGCCGCGCAGGAATGCTGTCTTCAAAGACGACGGCGCGCACAACGCTCTACCTTACCCGCAAACAACGCCTAATAGTCTGCTTTGATGCCAGCAAATGGAAAAAAACGAATGGCGGCTGCGGCGACCGAAGAAATTGGCCGCAAAGCTAGAGTGCATAACCCCACCGCAAAACGCGCCATTACTCCTCGACAACCAAACGTTTAAAAAATTTGGAACGGTGGTAAGCAGAAAAACTACGTGCTCGATGTTTCTGCCAAGTTTCAGAGGAATCGGTCCACGTCTCTTCAAACCCGCCCGCTGTTTGCGCAAAATCGGGGCTTCGGTTAGCGGGCATCGCAGTGGCCAAGCGGGCCAAAAACGAAAACAACATGCAGTGCGCTGGAAAGCCCGCATTCTGCGCTTTTGAATGAGCCCATATTTATGTCATGAAGTCAAGTGTGCGGGGAGAACAACGGAATTGAAATTCGACAAAATTTTCAAATTGACACCAAATCTTAGGTCCATGAGCCTGAAATCCTAGCAACTCCTCATAACCCAAATTCAATTTTAATAGATGCGCCAGACCCTTTTCTAGGGAGGATCTTTTTTGTTTTCAGAACAAAATTCGGAGAGCCGCGAACGGCGCCTTCGAGTGTGGACCTCTTCGATTTTCCGCCCGAAGCTTTCGTGTTTGGGCGATCACAACTTTCTTCAACGACTTTTCCTGATGATGGCATCAACTGATAAAATGTTCCTCGTTTGAAAGCGCATCTTTTTGTCCACTGAGCGAGTGAATTTGGCCGTACGACAAAACCGGTACGGCGCGGAACGTTTGGAACGGCACGTTGAACGTGCCCGCCGGCGGTCGAAATGCACATTTTCGAACTTCGCGCATGCGACTTCCTCTAGCCAAAAAAAATTTCAGATCGATTGGAGCAACGGCTAAAAAATTGAGGGCGCGGAGGGGACTGACAGACTCACCGGTTAGCGCCGTTTACGAGGGGACTTTCGGTTGTTTGAGCGGAACGACCCGCGTGAGTGACGAGCCTTCCTTTCGTTTATTTTGGGCCTTGTTCCACTAATTCGAGTGTCGGGCCGACGATCTTCGAGTCTTCCGGCCGCCCGCCGCGTGAATGAGCGGAATTAAGGCAGCCGGACGGACGGCGGGAGTGTGCAGGAGTTCGGCGGACGGCGTGACCTTCGGGAATCGAGTTATCCGAATGGACGTCTCGCTCCACGCCGCCCGGCTCCAATTCGATTGGGGCGGTCGACAGGTCGGCGATACAAACCCGTCATTTGTAGTCGCCGGATTGCCATTTGAACCTCCTCGTGTGCGTGGACACTCGCCGCCCATCCTCACGGCGGCCTGCCGGCGGGTGCGAAGTGCACTCGCTCGAATTTCAGCCGGCCGGCGGGCAACTTTTGATGTGCGGAGGGCGGGAGCGGGCGAAATGAATGCGAGAAAACGACTGGCGGCCCCGAAAAGGAAATCGACGAGGTTTCAATTCACTCGCTGCTTCCAGTCGGCGGTTTGCTCTTCCGAGATTCCGCCACTCGGCTCGGCGGGCGGCGGCAAACGCCCGTTCTCGCCGACGATCGTCCGCCGGCCGCCCGCCCGTTCGGCCCCGCCCTCCGCCGACGGCCGGCGGCCGTGACGTCGCGGTTTCGGTTGCCACTCGGCCGCCCGCTGGACCGCCGCCCAATTTCTTTAATCCTTCCGCTCCGGCGCTCAATCAGCGCAATTTACCGTTTGCACCCACGGACGTTCCGTCGCCCCCGCACCACTCCGCTTTGATTCTGCTGGCTGGAACCTGCACTTCCAGAGATTCTCCCTTCCGTTGGAATGCGTAGAAGGAAGTCCTGTATTGTTGGTGTTCCGTTCGTTTAGAAGCATTTACCCCTGTCTTTTGTGGTGCAACTGCGAGTTGTGTTGTGGACGTCACACGTGGGATCACAGTGAGACCATTCGAGTTGTTTACCGCCCGTCTTCTCGGGCGCGTTATCCCCGCGAATGACAAGAGGAATCCGCCGCTTCTTCTCCGCCCATTTGCGGAATTAATCGGCCTTTCGGCGGCCGCCCATGCGGGACGACCTTTCGGTCAAACGAGTGCGAAGGGGATGACATCGGCGACGGTGAAGTTCGGGGGCTAATTACGAGCTTGCCGGTCTGGATGTTCACAAATCGCTGGGATGACCCCCGGCTGCGATCGTCACCGATTGAGGGTTCCGCGAACGGGAATCCGGCAGCTAATTAGCTACGAGCAGATCAACCGGCCGGCTTCTCTGTTGTCCTCATCGTGCATTCATTCCTCCTGGAGGTGTCGGCGGGGATGAAATGCCGACCGCTCCTCCGCTCACACCGCCGACCGTCCCCCACGGCAACCGAAAACATCTGCCCGCCCGCCGGCCCGCCTTCCACTCCCGCAACTTCTGGCCGCTTCGGTCGGAATTCGGGTTTATTTGCATCTGCCCTTCGGATTGCCGAATGAGCCAATTGAGTCCACTTGGCCGCCCGCACGCCAGCCGGCCGCATTTTCCAATTAGGCCGCCCGTTCCGCCCGCTCTCGCACTCATTACTCGCCCAGTGAATTGAGCGTGATTGTTGCAAAGCGGGGCGAGAAGGTCGTTCGTGTTCCTGTTTTGCCACCTTCTTCCCGCGGCCTCAATTTCCGTTGATGAAGCGAGGGATCACTCGGGAGGTGGTCCCCAGCGGCTGCACGTCAAGACGGCGCGCATCAAACCTTTGGACGGGCGCATCCGCTCATTAAAACACCCACCACGTTCGCCGCTGCTCCCTCCACTCCGCACGTCCCACTTCCGCTTCTCGGCGGCCGCAAGACGATCATTAGTCGGGGGCTGCAGTTCGCGGGATTCCGCTGCTTGTTTACGGGAGTCGTGAAAAACTGCGCGGCCGGCTGTTTTCGTCTCACTCTCGCCCTCTTTGCAGTCGGGTCATGGCCGAAGCGGCGATCGCCCCCGCCGCCGTCGAGCAGCCGCCCCAGGCCGGCCTCTTCGACTTCCTCGAAATGGGATATCTCGGCCTCGTGATCGCCTTTGGAGTCCCGATCAACACACACGTCCTCGTCCGCCTACTCCGCGAGTTCAAGAAGACCCCGAAGCACAGTGTGAAGGTGGGCCTCCTGATCCCCCTCCCACCGCTCACCTCTGCTCGTTGCAGAGAAGCTTCCTGCTGCTCAAAGTGAACCTGAACATCAGCGATCTACTCATCCTGCTGGTGCAGGCCCTGGGCAAACTGCTGTGGATCGCCACCTACGAGTGGAGGGGCGGCGAGCACATGTGTCGAGTGTTCAACTTCCTCTCGATGTTCACCTCTCTACCTGAGCTCGAATGTGACCGTCGCCATCGGCTTCGATCGCCTTCGGACGGTCCTTTACGCGAGCAAAATACGGCAGAACAAATCGCAGGTATCGCTCCACTGCTCAATCCTCTCACCTCCTCTCGTTCAGGGCCACGTAACGCGTGCCCCCTTCTACTGGGGCCTGGGCTTTGGCCGCCCTTTGGAGCTTCCCGCAGTTGTTCGTGTGGAAGACGGTGATCCCGTTCGGGGACGGTTGGGTCCAGTGCTCGGACATCTGGACGATCCAGCAGCACGAGAGTCACGCCGCCAATCACTCGCAGGTCGCCCCGCTCTCGTTCGTTTACTCCGATGCGATGAAAGAAACGTACAACATCTCCCATTTGGTTCGTTCCCTAAAGAACAAGAACGACACTCATCCGCTCTGTTTTAGATTCTCGTGTTCTACGGGCCACTCATCATCCTGGTTGGCTGCTATTTCTACATTGCGACGAAACTCACTCACTACTCGGTGGCCGACCCCTGTCTTTCGGTGAGTGCACACGAGATGGCTGAGAGTGAAGAGAGGAGTATTCAGTCCCAACGGAACGGTCTGTTGACTCGCGAGCACACGGACACTCCCGCCCGCTTGGGGCTGCTCGACGAGACGAACCGCCTGCGGAGCAAATCGATGGAGTTGCGGACGGACCACACGACTCGGCCCTCGCGCCACTCGACGATCTCCGCCTTCGTGCGGCCGGAACACCGCCGGCTGACGGACGCCGACGGGACGGCCGCCGTCTCGAGCTCGCTGGCCGTCCCCGAGCCGCAGGAAGTGCGGAGGAAGCGGACCGTGATGGGCACGATGATCGAATTGAAGCGAGAGGTGATCCCCGTGGCTGTCTGGTCTTCATTTCACTGCCGCCTTTCAGTTTTCCTACTGTGCATTCGGGCAGCACTCGCCGCAAGAGCTGAACGAAGAACCGACGACCACCGTGCGCGATTCGGAGAGCCTTCCGCGCATTTCGACTCCCCTGCCGCCGCCCCTCTCGCTGCCGGCCGACGGCTCCGTCCTTTCGTTGGCCGCCGAGAGCGAGACGCCGCCCAGCCAATCGCATTCGGCCGTCAGTTTGGCGTTTCGGCGAATGCGGAGGAGACGCAAATCGAGTGAGTCGTTTCCGCTCGCTTCATTTCCCGCTCGGCCGACAGCCGTTTTTCCTCGCGCATTCTTTGACCTCATTACGGAAGTTGGTTTGAGGTGAGCGGGGAAGAAAATTGGTTTCTTTCTTTGCATTCCCGATGCCCGCGGCCGCTCCGCCCGCCGGACCACCCAAATTGCCCGCTTTCCCCTCCCTATTGGCCGAAACACGCACAATTCGGGGCCCTTCGATCACGCGACCCCTCCGCCGGCTACAAACCGGGCGGCGGATCGCGTGTCGAGGCGGTCTCGTGCACTTTTACGCCCTAAACCAACTTCCAATCGCTCCACTTCGTAACGACGAACTTCGATGAGCAAAAAGGAGCGGGGAACGGAGCCCAAAAATAAACAAATCCGAAGAGAGCGGCCACTTTCGTCCCGACGGTTGAAATGGCGCTGATTAGCCGTCGGATTACACGAGAGATTAGGCGGCCGACAGAGAGAAAGGACGGGGATGTCAGTCGAACGTCAGAATCCACTTGCAAGCGTTCAAGAATCACTCATCAATCCTTAAGGTGCCCAGACGACGGCTCGACTGCCCGCTTGGAGGCGGCAACTCCGCTCGCGCGTCTTCCGCACCACTCTCCTGATCATCGTGACGCACGTCGCCTTTTGGTTGCCTTATAACTTGTATGCGATCACCAAATACCTCAGTGCGGACTTGTACCACCGCCTGAACGAAGAAGGGAACATCTTTAAAGAGATGCAGTTCTTCCGTGAGTTCTCATCAATCTCCCGTCCAGCCACTCGTCTTCTTCTTTGCAGTTGCAATTGTTAATCCCTTCTTGTACGGCTTTCGGTCGTCGTAATCTGTCCGCAGGTAAGCCCCCCTCCTCCCACTCGCTCCTTAAGAAATATCCCTCTTTGTGTCCACACATCGCGAGTGTTTACGGAAAAAAGAAGTAAACGAACAGCAGACAGCTGAAAATCTACCCTCGAAACCAGATTTACGAATTTTTGAGTGTTTGCAGCCGAGGTCACGAGTTGACCACCCACATCGCCAACGGGTTGATCGCGTGCACCGGTGCAGTCAACAACAAGAACCGTGTCTTCTGCTCAACATCTCACTCTTCCTTCCAACCGGTCCAACTACAACCAACAGCAGCCCACTTGTTTCTTGCCGGTTATTGTTCGTGTTTCTGGTCGTAATCCGATCAGTTTGATTCGATTCCCTCCCGCCCGCTTATTCGATTGTCCACTGGATTTACGCGAACTGACTGGACTGTTGGTCGGGGTTCCCCGAAATCACGAGTTGCCCTCCCGCCCGCAGGTGTTCCGCGAATAAAAAGGTCGCCATCTACAGCAAACAGCCTTCTTCCAGCACGTCATCTTCGGGAAGAAATCCCACGAATTCGCGGGCAGGTGGAACGAAAAGAACTCACTTTGCCGCTCGCCAACGAGATCTTCCGCGGAGGCGGGAGGGCGGCGGGCGTCGACGCGTTCTGCCGGTCGCTGGCCACCGAGCAAAAGAGGAGGAGGTCGCCGTTGATCTTCGAGCCTCGCGGGAACCTGCAGAGGGGGAGTGAGTGGAAGGAGATGAGAAGCGGAGGAGCTCACTTGGCCAAGACGGTCACTTCGACCTCGTTCTTCTGCTGATTGTTGTCGTTCACATCGACGATCACGTGGAATTTGGGCAGAACTGAACACTTCCTTCTTGTATTCCGTGTGTTCAAGTGGTCACTCACCGTACTCCTGCACTCGGAAGACGACCTCGCCAAGCGGGTAGCTCGAGTGCTGGGAGGTGGCCACAATCTTCCAGTTGCCGTGTCGGAGGTAAAGCGGCAGATCGAAGGTAAGCGGCAGGAAGTGGTTGCTCGCCTTCTCCACGATCGTCCGAATGGCAAAGCCGTTCGGGTCCTGCAAGCGATCAATCCGTGGGGTTGGCAACAGAAAGCCGAATGCTCACCTGGAGCACGTATTTCAGTTTGCTGTGGAAGATGGCGCCGTCCGGAGTGAGCGGCAGCGAACGGAAGTTGACTGTAAGCAAGGAAATGAAAAGAAGCCAGTGGATGGAAGTGATCACTCGTTTCATTCGGCTTGTAGAAGGTCTTGTCCGTCAGCAGGAAGACGCTCTCGACGTTCGGCCGGCCGCGCACTCGCGTTTTGAACTCCGAGTGGCCGCTCACGCTCACGACCACCTCGTAGACCTCCGCCTTGCCGCGCACGTTCACCTTCAACTCGAACGGCTCACCTGAACGGAAAGGAATGAACGAGAGTAGAAAAGGAACGGACTACCGGCCGGCACTCGCTTCTTCTCCTCGCTCAGGCGGTACGGGCGGGAGCTGTCCGTCGAGTTCGTGCCTGTGATCTGCACCGAGATGTCCACATTCGAAGCGTACGAGTTGGCCGTCGGGGTGATGAGAATCGAGTTCTCCGCATTCCACCGGAAGGTGGACGAGAGGACGACCAGCGGCTGCGGTCGAGCCGCCCACCCGCCAGCAAACAGCGCGCAGAGGAACACGAAACACGACGATTTCATCGTTCAGTCGTCGGTTGTGCCCGCATTGAAGCCAACGGACAAAGTGGAGCGAATGGTTGGCTGTTCGTTGAAAGACCTCAAATTAAAAGGAAGAAAACAAGCAGCCGAGCGGCCGAATTGGACACGCGGGTTGATTGGGGGGGCAAAAGAAGCAACTTGTTGTTCCGAAAGAAGACGAAGCGGAACGATACTCGAGGGAAATCGAAAGCGAGCATCAGCCGAACGAAACGAACGGCCCGCCGAAATTCAATTCGAGCAAAATGGAGCGAACGAATGGCCGGCGGATCCCCTCGTCCCGTTCGCGGGGCGCAATCGAGCGGCGTAATCCGCACGAAAGCCGCCGCCCTCCGCATCGAAAATCCGCCCGGGCGGCGCGCGAACTACGTGGAAGCGAGTGGAAGCGAGTGGGAGTGAAAGGAAGTCGAAAAAGAGATCGCAGAAGTTGGATTCAAAACGAGCACGCGAGATCACGAGGGCATCACTTGAAAGGACGAGATCCACCGCTCGTCCTCCTCCCGATGAGCGAGGGAACGAGCGAAATGAGCGGCAATAAACGTGTCGCCTCGTAAATCAACTCGAAAACGTTCGAAACGCTGCAGCGGACGAGCGAGACGATCGAGCGGGGATGTTCGGCGAAGTGGAAGGCGGGCGCCGCGAACACCTGCCGAGAAATCGGCGGGTGACACTCGGAGAGCACGCGAACTCCCCGAAAAGAGCCCTCGGGTTCGGTCCTCGCAAAGTTCAAACCTGCTTCTCGTTGCTGCCTGATTCCAATTGAAAGCGAAAGGAGGATTGAAGCGGGCCGCGACTAAAAAAGCCGCCCGCTCCCATCGGCCGCCCCAAATCCCCGCTCGGATGGCGCAACCGGCGGCCGGCCGCAGGGGGTCAAAGCGGGAAGCGACGGGCGAAGTCGGCGGGCGATTCGGCGGTCGCGACGCAATCGGGCGACAAGGCGGCAGATGCGAACAAGCGGCTAACCGGAGGGGTCGACGGACGGGGCGATCGGTGGTCGTCTTTTCCGTCTTCCGCCTTTTGTCTCACGAGCGAGCGGCGAGCGAGTTGATCGACGTCGCCGCCTCCCCCACGCGCCCCGCCGGAAACACACGACTTTCCGAGGAATTTGAGGCACTTTTGCTCCGCTCGCCCGCCGAACGGAGCGGCCGAGCCGACCGGAAGTCCGCGGGCAATTAAGGACGAAATTCATCCGCGCGGCCACCCCTCTCGCTGGTGAACAAACACACGCGAACTACCGTACGGGGAGCGGCAGGAAGAAAAGCGAATAAACAAAAGACCGCCCTGCTCCCGTTATCACTCCCGCCCGCCCTCCCTTTCGCTCGATCACTGCAATCCAGCGGAGGCCGCTCGCTCGATTGGACGCCGCGCGTAGCGACGAGAAGACGGCGAGTCGATCGGAGAACGCAGGCGGACAAAAAAAAGGAGGATGAGCGCGGGGTGGTGACTCACCACCGCCCGCCATGATTAGCGGAGCCGTCGGTCGAATTCGCGCAATACGCGCAGCTTCCGTCTTTTGCACACACGGACGTCCTTGCCGGCTGCACGGGAATGGAAGCCGGGCGGAGTGCTCGAATGTTTATTGTTGTGCTTTCATCTCATTCCACTTCTCGCTTGTGTTTATGTCGCCGATGACTAATCGCTCGGCCCGGCCGGCCGCTTCGATCCGCACGGCCACTCGGTCGGCTGACCGCCCGCCATTCGATCACGATGGCCACCCTCCCGTCTTCCGTGCTGTTGAAACAAACGAGCGGGATCAAATGAAATACAACCGATAAAAGAGATCACAATCATCGCTAGCAGCAATCCAAAGAATCCGCAGAATGAAGAGCCCGCTCGTAAACCCACCAATTCGAAGGGCCGGGCGGAAGTGGTCGAATTTCGATCGTGGTTGAGGATCCCCGCGTTCCGCGCTGTTTTGTACTCGTGTGTTTGCTCGAGAGATAAGGGACGAGCGGAAATTGCGGTGAGTCAAGAGAGTTCGTCGTGGTTAATCCTCTCACTTCGCACTTTCCTCTACGAACAACAAAGAGCGGGGGTGTTCGCCGCTGCAAACAAGCGACGAGCATTGCAGTTACTTCGGTTAAAAGTAAGCTGATCTCGAGGATCGCTTGATCGGCAGAATGAAGGCTATCATCCAACCGGAACCTCGAATGAGCAGTACAATCTCGTTTTTGTTGGTTCGGTTTCTTACGAACCGAGGGCAGCGCCTACGTAAAGACCTGGTCACTAAGCAATCAGAGTTTGTAGCAGAGCAATTTAGTCGCATTTCCCAACTGCGGAGAGCCTGATTGGGCGCGCCCAAAGTGAAAAAGACGCATTACAGTAAGTGCAATCTGAAAGAAAAGTGGGAAGTGAATGGTGCGATCACATCTTTCTGATTCGTTGCGGCTTCTTTGGCATGTGCGTTGGACGTTCGACCCAGTACCTCAACACACACCTCGCTCGTCTTGCACACGCAAAAGGCGGCATAAGAGCATCTGCGCGTTTGCGCATGGGTCACTCGCCAAACCCGAGCGCTACCAACCGCTCGGCGCCCCGATAGCAGGTGGCCGATCAAAAGAGGAGGAATGCTGCCCACCGATTACGCCACAACGAGCGCGAGGGCCCAAAAAAGGCATCGCCCTGTCGGTGTTGTGTAAGCGACTAGTCGGTCATTTCCAAAGAACGCGGGGAAGTGGAAAGGTGCGGCACGCGCGTGTAGCCAATTCGAGCAGGGAGTTTCTATTTCCTGCGCACTGTAATTCCTGATTATTTTGTGTGAAAACGCGGATCGGTAGCCGCTCTCAAACAACCGCGCATTTTTGGCCCTTACATTCTACTCTTTTCAAAAAGATGATCAACTTTGTGCGTAGCTATCCCATTCATAAGATGATGCTTGAAAAGGAGCTGGAACAGTCGCCCTGCCCTTCAACTCGACTCACACACTGCGGATCTGCGATCAACGCCGATGAAAGTCAGCATGCGGGAAAGTGCAATAGCGGACGAATGGACGTGAACCAGAAGGAACGACTGCAGCGAGCAAAGAAGATTCGCGACCTCGAGAGCGGCGACTACAAGCTGAATGTGAGTGGGCATGCGGTCTGATCGGTTGAACGAGGCAATGCAGTACGTGGAACGGCACGGCGCGCGGGTCTGCGTGCTCGTGTGCGTCGTCGTGATCATCTTCCTGCTCTCGCTCCTCCTCTTCTGGCCGGCAAGCTCGATGGTCTTCGTGCGCAACGCGGACGGAAGCTGGTACTTCTACTCGGACACCCGCGCAATCAACCCGCCCGATTCGCTTTTCGCCGCTCACTCCTCGAAGTCGCCTGCTGACTTCACGACCACCACTGCGACCCCCACTACGAAGCAGGACGTCAGCGGAACGACGGACTTTGACGACGGTGTACCGATCATTAAGTAAGCGGAGAAGTTTCTACCATTTCTAACATGAGCAGTAAACTTGCCTATATAAGTCGGCAAAAGTAACACATGAAGTGAAAGTTTCAGTCCGTTCAGCAGTTAAAACTTTCTGTTATTTGGAGACCTGTTTCGTCCGAAAAGGCTCTTCGCTGGGTGGTCCAATATTCGATTATATGTGTCAGCCCCAAACCCCATTCAACTCGTTTATACTTCGATCAATTGATGTGAAGTGTTTCTGGCTACAGTGGCTTGCATGTGCGCACTTTCGGAAAATTATGTACTCTCGGCTGTCCCTGACGTTCCCACGCATTGACGAGCAGTTCGAAGCTAAACCACGTTTATGTAAATTAAATCCGTTCCAATTTCGAACAACACCCGCAGTTATGGACGACGCAAAATGCCGTTAACAGCCGGTGTTAATAACAACGAGATAAACAAGTGATCGATATTTGCAGCATGCCAAAGCCCCACTCCATGGACCACATTAAGTACCTACGAAGGATTTGATGAGATCGACGAAGAAAAACCAATCGTCGCGAGCAGCTAAATCCTCAGTTATGCCTTCTTTTAACTTGCCATTCCCATTCTTTTTGTAAGTTTTGCTGTGTTCGTCTATTTTGTTCTAAATAACTTAAGAAATGCCTTCGCGTCGTTCTCTTGATACCAGAAGCTGTCTTGTCTAACGTAATATTTTATTTTTAATAAACTTTCGCTGGCATTCTTTTTAGCGAACGGCGAGCCGGACGTCTGCTGCAAATCCAGAGACAGCCAGAGCACTTTGCAAATGGAAGCGAATTAACTTCGGAGGAAAAGTGATGACTATTCGGCGGGCGGGCGGCGAACGGCGGATTTCTCGCATCCGAATGAGTCGTGTACCCGGCGAACTCCCTGCTGTCGTGCTTGTAGTTCGTAGCGGTGGGCGCCGCCGTTCGGTCGGCACGTGACTCGGCGGGCGGGATGCCGATCGGGCGGAAAGTGAACGCTGATCTCCGCACCGGATGTTCGCAATTAGCATGCGGTCCGGTCGAGCGGAATATCCGCCGCTCCCGAAGGGCGGCTATAAAACGAACGCTGGACGGCATTCCGACCACTCCCGCCTGCATTCTCCTCCTGCAAAGCCCCCGATTCCGTCCGAAATGTCGCCCTTCTACTACGTCATCTTCCTGCTCTTGCTGGCCGTTTCCTCTGCTCGAGGACAAGCCGACGCCTTTACGAGCGGCACGATCCTGATGCCGTGGGCGGCGCACTGGGCGGAGGGTCTAGTTATTCATCGCCTTACAGCTCCTATTCGAGTTACAACTACGGTCCCTCAAGCTCTCACTCTTCGTATTCGTATCCTTATTATTCAAATCACGCCCGCTCGTACTACGGCAATAACTACCACTCGTCGTACGGTCCTCATTCCAACTACTGGGCGAACTATTACAATTACTGTGAGTCGAGGAGTTTGCAGAGAACCACAGTCAATGACATGCACTTTAGACAACCGCTACTATCAATACTACCGGCGATGAAGGTCCACGGTCTCGCGTGTCGAAATGGTGCCCGTGTTTTCTCGATTCCTGCCGCTCTTTCTCTTCCCTGTTGTTGTGCACTCCTGCTGTTCGTGCACCAGCGGGGAGTTTAATAAAAACAAGCGTGATTTCCGCATTTCTGCAGTCGATCCACTCGTGATGCCCGAGCGGCGACCTCCGCCTCCGCAGCGCCGATCGTCGTGTTTTGCGGGAATTGCGGAAGAAAAGTCGAGAAATCGAAGGGCGAAGCGGTCGGATGATTGATGGCAGTGCGGACGTTTTGCCCATCGGCACGCCGCTTGCGAAGACGAACGTGAAATCGTGTGATGTTGACGGTGGCGCGCGAGCGGGTGCGAAGCGAGTGCACTCATGATCGGCGGCGATCTCCCGACGTCACCGCCGCCGTCTTCTCGCTTTACACAAACTGCGGAGATGGAGGGCGCCGATTTCCGCTGGTCGCCGCCGGCAGTGAGCGACGCGTGTGGAAATTTCGTGACCGACGGCGAGCGGCGACGGCGGTCGTTCGGCGGGCAAGTTGGGTGTAAAAGAACCCGGCGGTCGACGGACGGACGACCCGCTGCTTCGGCACTCACGCGAGCATTCTTTACAGCAGGGAGCGGACGGCGAGTGCACCCGACGGCCGCTCTTTGGAGCCGAGTGCACGTGCACCAAAAGGCGGCAAAAAGAAGCGGCGGAAACGGTGGAGAACGAGCGGTTTCTCGAATCTCCGCCGTCTTTCCGCCTGTTTGTCTTCGAGCCTCGATTGCAGCAAACAGGCGGCAAGTTCTGGAAGCGATCGAAAGCGAAGATCACGCTCTGTTTTCGTTCCCGAATGCTCCTTCCGCAAATCCGCTTTTGAATTCGGTTTCGTCATTCAACACCTCCATTCGCCCTGCTTTCCGATCACACCGACCACAGTTTGTTCCGCTTCCTTGACGTCAGATTCCGGGATGTTTGCACGAGCGGCCTCAAGCGGCGAATTTGAGCACTTTGCGGTGATCCGAGCGGACACCTCGCCGTTCGCCGATGCCAACGAGCCTCCGCCCAGTGGGAAGTGCGCGGGCGACCTGCCGAGTGATCGGCGGAGTGGAGTGGAGCGGGCACGAAAACAAGCGAATTCTCGCGAATTTTCCCAAGGCGGAAGTGCGGGGGATCTGCACTTCTGGGGTCTTTCACAACGCCCCCGTTCTCCCACCATTCGCCTAACGATCGCCGGTTTACACTCGGCGAACGGAAGACGAGAAATGTTGACCACGGACGGCCCGTCGACTTTACACTCGGGGTGCAGCGGATGGTTGATTGCACTCCCGGTTGACTTCGATTCGGACTCTCCGCCGTCGATTGGAGACGGTAAATATTTTGCCGCCCGTCCGCCGATTGTCGAAATCCCCCGTCCGTTTGTCGTCTACTGTATTCTGCACTCACACACCTCTCGATTGTCCGCCGAACACAAAGGAGTGCACAACAAACAAGCGACTTGTGGCGAATCGCACGTAGAAGTGTGCGGGAGCGACGGTCGTAAAAGCCGATCGGCAGACGGGCGCGTTCTCCAGCGGATGCGCGAACGGCGAGGAATCGTCGCGAATCAAAACATTCTCCTCCAGCCGCCATTCACTCCTTTCTTCCCCCCGCCGTCCACTGGCTGCTTGCTGGAAGATCAACGATCGGATTCCGAACAATGCAAGTGATAAAAAAGAGAACGGGATTTCCTCCGCACAAAGCGGCGGATCGCTCGTGAACGCCCCATCGGCGCCGTCGTGATTCACACCCGTTTGTTTCCACAGGGGAGTGCGGAAATCAAGAGCATGCGGGGAAGAAAGGGCAGAGTACCGTAAACTGGCGTGTGGCTGTTGACGTCGTTCGGCCGGCTTTCACAACCGTGCAGAACGATCGGCTGATCGTCCCCTTTGCGCAATCCCCCGCTCTCTGCCTGCCCGTCCTTTCGAATCGAGTTGACCGTCCGAGCGTCATCGCTGGAGCGGGGGGCGGAGTCGGCGGCGAGTGCGGAATGCGCGGCGGTGTTTTCGTGCTTTTTGGGTTCGAGAACGCCCACTTTCGCACGCCGCGCGGGTGTGCTCGGGGCGTATAAAAGGCGGGCGGTTCGCCTTCGATTCAACCAACCCACCACTTCCACTCCACTTCCCACTCACAGCTTCGGCCTCCTCCTCCACTCAACCACTCGAATCATCATGAGCTCGATTGTGCGCTTCGTCCAACTTGTCTTCTTGTTCGCTCTGATAAGCGCCGTGGTCAGCCGACCCCAGGCTGACTGGACTGGTGAGTAAAGTCGCAATCAAGGCAGTCTTCTGATCCTTCTGCTTACAGGCAGTGGCAGCTACTTGGACGCTATGGGCGGCGGCGGCGGATTCGGATCCTATCAGTCGCAGAACAATGGCGGCGGCAGCTGGGGCAACCCGTGGGGCGGCATGTTCGGCCGTTGAAGCCCACGACCGACCGACGACCCACCGCTCACTCGACCACCAACCGCTAGGACCGTCAACACGACGGGAAACTACGTAGCCCGCTTTCATCCCGTTCTCAATCCCACGGATCTCCTCCAACGGCAATCGACCCACCAGAAGACACGATTTCTTCGTCTATTTTCCACCCACAATCACGATGTGATTCCTGCATCTCAATAAACTGTACATTCAATCATTACTTGACTTCGTCCGATTCAAGTGGGGTACGATCGAGAGAAAGAAATAAAGCGGCAGTTTCGAATTGTTTTCGGTCGAAGCGGCGACCTCCGAATGCACCCGCGCTTCCGATCGACCCGATCGATCACGCCGCCTCGCCGGTCGTGACGAGAAGCGGGCGGGCGGGCGGATGGTCGGCGGAATCACGAACGCCGGCCGTCGGGCGAATTTCGAAGAAAAACGGAGCGGCGGACGGACGAGCGGCATGTGACGAGGAGACGGACGCCGGCTTCTCCTTCGACTAATAACCGACCCCACTTTACAGCGAAAAGTAATGAAAACACTACGCTCTTCTCTTCAACAAACTTTCATCCCCCACCCAAACACTTCGAGTTTAAACTCGGTTCGCAGTACTCGTCGCTTCTTATTGCCTGAAGGTGATCGTTGAGCCCCAAACGAAACGGTGGAAGACGGATGCCTGGACCAAACGGAAACCGTCGATGAAACAACACTTCGGTTTCGATTTGTTGTCAACAGTTTGATTGCAGGAAACCGCCCTGCTGCAGCCTCTCGACCAAAGAACGATGGAACCTCGAGATCTAACGGAAATCTGTTTACTTCTTATCGCAAATAAATTCAACTCATTTGATTCAACAACGACAGTGAGGGTCGACCTTGGAAGAAGGCGAGAAGATCGGGTGGTCGAGGTTGAACAACAAAAAGGAATAAAGTTAACACTGTTGGGATAAAAGCAGGGGTGAGGGGGGAGTGAGGCGTTGCACGTGGGAAGCGGGGGGGACTAGACGGAGGGATCACTCGGCAACCGGTTCGATTTTGGGTCCTTGGGCGGCGGCCTCGTCGGTCTTCTGGGCGCCCACCTCGTCGTCCTCCTCGTCGTCGCTCTGCTCGAGCAGCTTGCGGATGGTCGACTCGTCGGCCAGCTGCGAGGAGTCGGCGGTCGTTTCCGCGTCTCCGCCCTCGGCCGGCTTCTCGTCGGATTTCGGCGCGTCGGCCGCGTCGCCCGCCGCGTCCGGACTGCCGGCTCGCTTCTTCGGGGCGGGCTTTTCGGCGCTGGAGTCCTCGTCGTCCGAAGCGGCCCGCTTCTGCTTGCTCTTCAGCTGCTTGAGCTCGTCGTGCAGCTCGTGGAGCTCGGCGGAGGTCGTCTTCATCTGCTGGTCGAGCGTCTTGACCAGCTGCACGCACTGGCCCTTGACCTTCGCGTCCGTGATCTTGGCCATCCGCTCGAACAGGGACTTCAGCTCGGCCGCCTGCTTCTCGTAGAGCTTGCCCTTAAGCGTGAGCACCTGAAAGAGGGGAGATGATCACGGCTGAATGGATTGGAAGGGCGACTCACTTCTTGGAGGTGGGCGACGCGTTGGCGCTCCTTGCGACGTTGCTGCAGCTTCTCCTCGGCGATCTGCGCGGCCTTGCGGGCGGTCTCGCTCTGCGGCAGCCGGACGGGCGCCTTGTCGGCGGCGGCGTCCGTGGCGAGCGCGATGGCCGGCTGGACGTCGCCACCTGCGTTCCCGTTCGTCGGCTGCAAGCGGGAGGATTGATTGGAGATCTCGTCGAGTGGATTCACCTGGACGGCCTTCGGGTCGACGATCGGGGCGGGCGGCGGCGGCTTGTGCCACGCAACTTGGATGAAGCGGTTGTCGAGGATCGGCTTCTGGGACTTCATGGCCGCCTGCGCGTCCGGCAGCTTCGCGTACGTGACGAGGGCGGTGTCGGGCGAGCCGTCGAACGAGATCTGAATGTTCGTGATGTCGCCGTACTGCGCGAAGTGGTTGTTGATGATCCCCAGCTTGTTGACCTCCGGCGGGATGCGGCGGACCTGAACGAGCGAAGGAATAAAAAACGAGTGAATGAAAGGGAAACTCACCTCGATGGTCGTCGACTTGTTCGGCTGGACCCGCTCCGAGTACTGGCCGAAGCGCCCACGTCCACGTCCGCGACCGAAACCGCGGAAGCCGAGCGGCCCGCCGCGCATCGGGCCCATCGCGCCGGCGAGCATCCCGGGCGCGGCGAGGTACGGATTCACGGGGATCATCCCGACGCCCATCGGCGGCGGCGGCATGCTGAAGTCGGGCACGAAGCCGGGGATCGTCGGCGCTCCGCTGAGGGCGGGCGCCTCCGGATTGTACGCCTCCGGCTGGACGCTCGTGGCACTCGGAATGTACGGGGCGGCGGGCGGCGCGCCCTCGGCCGGCGCCTTTCCGTTGAACTCCGGCCGGAAGTTGTCCGCGTTGTTGTCGTTCAGGATGATCGGGTCGGGACCGTGGTCGAAGAGGCACTTCTCCCCACGCCGGCAATATCCCTTCTCTAAAATACACGCGAATACAACAACGAGCACGGAGGGAACATAAAGCGGGGGAGGGCGAGCAATCTCTTGGCCGTCTGTTCGCTGTTCTCAACGGCATCTTTTGGAGCGCATTGGAAACACACAAGAGCGATATTTGAGTCCACATTTGGCTGGTCTTCTCCCACTCGTCCACTTTTTTCGGCCGCTGCCTTTTTTCTCATGTTCTGCTCATCTGTTGCTCATTTTTT
This sequence comes from Aphelenchoides fujianensis, assembly GCA_024699865.1. Classification (NCBI taxonomy): domain Eukaryota; kingdom Metazoa; phylum Nematoda; class Chromadorea; order Rhabditida; family Aphelenchoididae; genus Aphelenchoides; species Aphelenchoides fujianensis. The sequence goes on from JAMPIO010000216.1 coordinate 68,557, forward strand.
GGTGCCAGCATTCGAGTTCGATCGAAAGAAACGCAAAGAAGTCAATGGACAGCGACGCGACGGAGGGGGGCGCTCGAACCTTCGTAATCCGGACAGCGGACGCGGCGGTTGGGCTGCGAGGAGGCGGCCGGGCGGTCGGATCGATCTCGCCGGTGGTAGTCGCGGTCACGGCTGAAAGGAGGGCATAAATCTATTGAAGGGAGGACGGAAACCAACCGGTAGCCGGGCGAACGGCTGCGGCTTCGCGAGCGGGAGCGGCGGGCGGAGCGGTCGCGCGTGCTGTACGGCCGACGGCGCAGCGGCGAGCGGCTGCGAGAACGACGGCGCCGTTCGGCGCTCTTGTTGGCGGCCGCCGGCTCCTTCCGCTCGTCCGCCTTCGAGTCGCGCGGCGGGGAGATCCGCCGACGGGGCGGCCGGGACTCGGCCGAGTTCTTCGAGTCGACGGCGGGCGGCAGGTCGGCGGCGCGTTCGTTCGGAGAGGACGGAGCGGACGGCTCGCCGCCCTTCAGGTACGAGCGTTTGTCCAGCGTCTCAAACAAGTGATCGACGAACTCGCTGGTGCCTGAAAGCAGAAGAATAATCAATGGAATCAAAGGAACGGCCACTCACTGTCGCCCAGAAAGACGTTCAGCTGGTCCACGCAGATGGCCCGCAGCTTCTCCTCGCTGTCGTCCTTCTTCAGCAGGGCGACCACGTACTTCGAGAAGGCCTCGGGCTCCGCATCGCAGATCTCCGAGATGCGCTTCTTGATCCACTCGGTCAGCTTCTCCACGTTGTCGATCTTCATGGCGGGAATCGACCGGCGAATTGGTGGAAATCTGGAAGCGGAAATTAGACGAATAATCGATGATTGCGGACGAAGACGGGAGGATTTCACGCCAACACGCACGCACTCCCGAAATCGTCAACACGCGATCGCGAACGGGAGACGGCGGGCGGAAGAACGACCGCCAAATTGATTGGGAACAAACAAAACACGCCGCATGCAGGCAGCCGGCAGCAGTGCAATCCGCCAGCAGACGGCGGCAAGGGGCAGTAGGGGGAGAGCGGGCGGCAAGGGCGCACTCCCCACCTACGTGAGGAAATCCGCCGAGTGGTGCGTCCCACCGCCTGCGACGTCCGCTTTCCCTTCATTCCGTTGTCCCAGTTTCAACAGAAGAGGTGTTTCAAAACTTCCGAAATCTCTTCAAAAAAGTAGCGGAACCTAATCGCCCATTGTGTCGAGAAAATTAAGCAAAACAACGTGAACAATGCGAATCGTAATCAACAACGAGTTCCGGTGGACGTCAAGGATTTGTGGGCCAGCAATAAGCTTCCGTTGTTGCTTCTTCGTTGTTTGCAGAACTGGTCGAGTGAACGAGAAGTGCACGTGAAGGGGCAGTCTGCGGGCAACTCGTCGAAAGGCGGAGATCTCTTTGCTTCTCCGATCACCCGCGCGTCTGATCGACGAGTGTTTTGGTTGTTTTGATCAAAACCACAGCAATTAGGTCGGGCGTAGACGCCATCTAAAAATAGCCCCCGCACTCGCAGAAGAACCGAAATATCCGCACTGATCGATCTGCGGGCGGCTTCTGCAGCTCCAACTTGAGCGCTGAACGAACAAAAGCGGGCGATTGATGGGTGGGCTGCTCGGAGGATCCGGATTGCGGCTATGTGGAATGAAAGCAGGGCAGACTGCTCGCTTCTTCGTTGTTTTGATCGACCCCGCCGATCAACCAGTTTGCTTGCGCTCGGCGGACATCCCGGCTGCTACTTTTTAAGATCACATCCACCCGAGTGGACGTGAGGGCGTCATCCGCCAATCAAAACAACCCCCGTGTGTGGACGGGCGGAATCCGACGGCCGTCAAACCAAAGAATTCCTTGGGGGCGGGTATAAAAGGAGGCCGTCGATCGGGCGGTTCAACGGCTCCACGGATTCCTCGCAATGTTCGCCTCGCTCGCTCGCCTCCTCGTCCTCTTCTGCTCGCTCATCGCTTTGGCTCGAGGCCAATCGGATTGGACGGTGAGTTCTAACTGTCTTCTTTACCCTTCTCACCTTCGATTAAGGCGAGCGGCTCGATCCTCGACGGGCACGGCGGCGGGTTGGGAGCGTACGAAACTTACAACGCACCGAACCATCACTACAACTACGGGAGCTACTCGCCGAATTTCGGCTACTTCGGCAGGAAATAGGCCGTCGACGCGTCCCCTTTCATTCTTCGTGTCGAAGATCTCACGACTTTTCTCTGGAGTTCGCCAATGTCGTTTATTTCGCGAATAAAGAACTCCCGTGTGGACTACAGACCGTTGTAACAAAAGAAATGAACGTTAAAGAGAGAGCACCGTAAGCGTCCGCTAGACCTCGTGCTTGTTGTACATATCGTTCGTCTGGGCGCTCACGCGGATGAACGTCGCCCGCTTGGCCAACTCCTTGAGCTTCGAGGCGCCCGTGTACGTGCAGGCAGAGCGCAGGCCGCCGAGCATGTCCTTGATCGTGTCGTTCACGTCGCCGCTGCAAACGAACGGATGGAAAAGAGGAATTGAAAGGAGAACCTACCGGTACGGGATCTCGATCGTCTTGCCCTCGGAGGCGCGGTACTCGGCCACCGAGCCGTGGTGTTTCTTCATGGCGGTGTCGGAGGACATTCCGTAGAAGAGCTTGAACTTCTTGCCATTCTTCTCGATGATCTCGCCCCCGACTGGTCGTGGCCGCTGCAAATGGAAGCGACAGTTAAAGGGGCTCTCGATTCACTGAAGAACTCACGCGAAGAGACCGCCGATCATCACGAAGTCGGCGCCCGCCCCGACCGCCTTCGCGACGTCGCCGGGGTTCGTGCAGCCGCCGTCGGACATCACGTGGCCGTTCAGGCCGTGGGCGGCGTCCGCGCACTCCAGCACGGCCGACAGCTGCGGGTAGCCGACGCCCGCCTTGCGCCGCGTGGTGCACACGCTGCCCGGACCGATCCCGACCTGAAGAACGATCAACATAAGAAGCGATGCGTGGAAGAAGGAACAAACTTTGACGACGTCCGCTCCCGAGAGGATCAACTCCTCGACCATCTCGCCGGTCACGACGTTGCCCGCGAAGATCGCGTGCTTGGGGAACTCCTCGCTCACGCGCCGAATGAAGTCGACGAAGTGCTCCGAGTAGCCGTTGGCCACGTCCAGGCAGATGTACGACCTGCAATCATTCAAGCAATACACAACAATGGATGGAAGAGAGGACTCACAAGTTGGGGATGAGATCGATGACCGACTTCAGCTTGTCGAAGTCCTTGCCCGAGCTGCCCGACGAGATCGCGATGTTGTTGAAGATCTGAACGGCAGGAAGATGAGACGAACAATCGAGGGTCCCCTACCGACGAGTCGTCCTTGAACTGCTTCGCGAAGTCGCCCCACTCCTCCACCGTGTAGTGCTGCAAACGAACTCGAATACAAACAGAAGGAGAAAAGGGGCGAACCTTGTGGACGGTCGTGAAGCAGTTGTGTTTGGCGAGGTCGATCGCCATCTCGAACGTGCCCACGGTGTCCATGTTCGAGGCGACGATGGGGATGCCGGTGTACGTCTTCTTCGAGTTCCGGAACGTGAACCTGAAGACGCATTGGATGAACGAATGAACAGAAAAGGAATTCCACTCACTCGCGAGTCAAATCGACGTCCTCACGGCTGCGCAGCGTCGACCGCTTGGGACGGAGGAGGACATCCTGCAAACTCCCTTTTTTTGCTGAACATCGGAGGGAACAAACCTTGAAGTCGAGCTTGATTTCCGTGTCGATGCGCGGCATTTCTGTTCGGGGTCGTTGGCCTAAACGAAGGAATTGCAGACGGAGGAATGGATCCAAAGGGCAATCCGCTCGTCCTCGTTTTCCTTTTAAACACGCGCGCTATCTTAATTTTCGCGGTGAGAAGGCCGTTCGTTATCGTCCGAAGCGATAAGATGGGCGGACAAACAACAGCAAAAAGCGGCTTCTTTATCGAAATGCCAAGCCGAAAGCGACGCGCCGACCGGGCGACGAGCAAAACAAGCGGATCTCTGCGGCGCTGATTCAAACGCAGACCGCGCGCCCTTCCCGCCCTCCTTGCGTCTGTCTCGCTCGATCAAAGTTCCATCGATTGGGTGTTCTCAACGATCGAACAGTCGAGAACGGTGGAAAAGACTGTTGTCCTAATGATGTAAAGCGGAATGATGGGAATAATTCGAGCAAACTCCTCCGATTGCATAACAGAGGCAGCAGCAAGCGTCAAACCGAACAAATTGATGGAGAAGGAAGCGGAAACAACCCCCGATTACCGCCGTTCATCACCCGAAAATGCAAAAGAAGAGGACGGCGGAGAAAAAAAATTCGGTCGAGCGAGAGCCCGACGGCCGCCGTCTGCCCACTGCAATCGGCCCTCGCTTTCGACTTGTGGCCGAAAGGAGCGGAATTTCAACCCGGAAGGCTCGACAAGGGAATTGAGATGCAATTTCGATTGCAACTGCATTGTTTAGCATGTCAATCCTTCCTTCCTTCAACCTTCCTTCATGCAAAAAAGGAAACCGCAAGCGGCAGATGAGTCGGGGACAAAAGGCGGTTGATAATTGCCCCCTTCCGTTTGATCACCAGTTTGGCCGACAATTAATCAAAACAAGGCGGAAATATGGGAATCTGGCGGCGGCGGCGGGCGGGCGGGCGGCTTCAAACGCGGCCGCCGTTTACACCCGAACGAGCGCACAGGTGGGCGCACCGACGGGCGGCGACCGGGTTAACGGCGGTCATCGGCGGGAGCAGAAGTCAATTATGATCGCAGCCACTCATTACTCCCGCCCGCACTCAAAGACGCCCGCCCGCCCCGAACGGGCGGCGTTGCGCAAGACGGCCGAGGCGAAAGGGCGGTCGGGAGTTGCCGCCGTTCGCTCTCGCCGCCTTCGATTCGCTCCAATTTGATTCCAGCGGATTAACGAGCGCGCCGGGCGTGAAGCCGAACGAACACGCGCGGCCGCTCGGCGATAAAAATCGCGGCTTCTTCTTTCGGGCCGGCGGATTCGCGTTACCGTACGGACGAGCGGGAGTTCTACGGATCCTCGAGAGTTTCTTTGCACTTCGGATTGTCTCGAAGAAGCGGCTGTTTGTTCAAGAGTCCATAAGCTCCCCTTCTTCCACGAACTGATGAGCGAAAGGTGGAAGTCGTTAACCTCCGAACCGCCCGGAGGTCTTCCGCTTTTTCACCGCGCAGCCCGCAAAAAGCGACTCGAACGGGCGGGCGGCTTCTTTTGGAAAAAACCGAACGTGTGAACAAAACCGAACGAACGATGTGAGTGGTCCGCGAAAAAACCACCCAGTTCGTGATCGTAAACCGAACTCGTTAACAATCCACCTTCTGTCGACGCTTGTTGATGCACGAAAGTGATTGGAACTCCTCAACGCTTGCTTCTACTCTAACACATAAGACGATCTTGTTCCTTACCGCACTCTTATCTGCAGTACATAAACGGAAAGAAAGCAGTGAGTGGATCGTCCACTCGGATTTTTTCGCCCCATTTCGCCCGCCGCCCACCGTCGAGGCCGCCGGACTGCGCACTTCATAAACGAGGCCAACCGACCGGAATGAGCGGAAAGCGTGCGAGTTGTAAAAGTTTATGAGGCCGGATGGAAGAAGAGAACAAAAAGAAGATCAAGGGGATCAGGAGGACGGCTTCTGATTGAGCAGTTGGTTGAGGACGTCGATGTAGTGCTGCGCCATCTGCAAGGTCTCGTACTTGGACAGACGGCGGCCGTGGTCCATCGTCGGCAGAACGGTTCGAAGCTGAACAGAGAACGGAATGAATGGTCGAAAGAAGGAAGGGATGGACTACCTGGTCGAAGGCAGAATTCAGGCTGTTCATCCGCTTCCGCTCCCGGGCGTTCGCCGCCTCCCGCCGACTTCTCAGCAGTTGCGGGCTGGGCGTCTTGTAGCGACGAACGCCTCCCTTTCGCGGGCGGGAGTACCGCGTGACGCTGGACGCTCGGCATCTGAAGCAAAGAATGAGTGAGTGGGTTGAGGCGTGGGGGGTGAACTCACTTTGTCTCCTGCATCGACTGCTGCCCGGCGTACTCTTGAAGTCGGAGCTGTTCGGGCGAGTACTTGAGGTCGAGCGGATCGTGGCCGGGATAAGCGGCATCTTGGACGGGCATCGGCGGCGGGTGCATCGGGAGCATCGGAGGCGGCCAGGAGGCGTACGGGTGGGCGGACATCAACGCGGAGTGATCGACGGAGAAGGAGGGCGACGCGGAGTACGGGGTCCACGAGGAGGGCGGCGGCGGATGGCCCGGCAACAGGTGCTTCTCGACACGTGGGTGACAGCCGACATGGAGCGGGGACAACGCCATCTTGCTCGTCGTTCGAACTGCAGGCAAGCGGGCGTCTCAATTATCGTAATCCGAAGGGAGCAGCGGACAATAAAGCGCACAAAAAACACCCCGAATCGCTTCACGATCGACTCGACAGATGATGCTCGTCAAACAACAAGTGTGCCCGAACACCCGCTCCTCTCCGCCCATTTAGCGCGACGACACGGGCGCGCGAAGGGGGCGGGAAGCTGGCGCCAATTACCGCGTACGGTAGCCGGCCGGGCGCGCGCCTTCGAGCAGCAAAGCCGAGAAGAAAAAGAAGTGAGTAAATTCTGACTGTAAGGGAGACAAAAGACGACCGATCCCAAACAACAACAAGCGGACGGATCGCGACCCAACTGAAGGGCGGCGGGTGTGAATCGCCGACGCAACCGGTTTCTTTCGGCCCGCCTCCGCCCAACTCGGGCGGGATTAACCCCAAGAGGAGTCTGCAATTAAGCAAACATTCCTCGCCTTTCGGCTCCACCGAAATGGGCGCGGCGGATGTGCGCGTGTGATCCCGAGCGTAATGCCGCCGCCGTCAAGTGCCGAACGAGGTGTCCGGTCGGCTGTTTGGGCGGCCGCTCCCCGCTTTTGGGCGATCCGCCGCCCGCGAATCGACTCGCCGCTCCGACGGGCTCTTGATCGAGCCGTCCGATCAGAATGCGGCCGTCCGGTGGGCGCGCCATAAAACCGCTGGCTGAAGGCACTCCCGCCCGAGATCCCCCGACCGCCCATTCGGAGGTCCCGCACTCATTAAGCGGCCTGCTGACAACCACGGCGGTCGTTTTATGGCCGCCTGCATTTCCGCTTCGAATCGTAAACTTCGAAATGAATACTCGGCTTTTTATTCATAAGTGAGGGAGAGGAATGTACAAGACGTGAGGATCAACAGAAGGCCAGATCGCCGAGCGTTCGTTTGGTCATGCAGAAGACGGGATCCACGGGCTCCAGGCCCTCGAAGCCCAGCAGGCTCAAGCCGCTCAGGCCGAACACCGTGTGGAAGGGGTCCGTCTGCAAGAAGCGAGTGAGTGGGTGAAAGAAAGAGGGGGGACTCACGACGTCGCCCGGCCGGTCGGCAATCCCGCCCGTCTCGTCGTCCTGGCTCGCGAGAATGAACTTGATCAGCGATTCCTGCAACCAAACGGTCACTCCACAAACGATCAGGAGGACTCACTCGGTCGATGTAGTGCAGTTTGCGGAGGATGGCCAACGACGCGAGGACCCACCAGCTGCAATCAACCGTCGATCAATCCTCCCTTCTTCTTTCCCACCTGTAGCAGACGTCGGGCAGCTTCTCTGGACGGCCTGAAAGCACAACAGAAGTCAGCGTTACGGTGGGCAGCGGGCGAGCGACACGCGCGGCGGAGAGGCGAAACGGAGGTCGCCCGTCCGCCTTCTGATTTACGAGCTTCTGGAACCCAAACGGTTGGGTTCATTTTTCAAACCCCCCGCAGCCCCCGCCCGTCGTTATCTCGCCAATCTTTTGTTTCAAACGTGCGTGAGGCGTACGGTAGAGAGGGAGAGCAAAAAGAAAGAAGTGAACTCACCGCACAGTCCGCCCGACTGACACTGCCGCTCGGCGAGCCACTCGACCGTCCGCTCCACGTCGATCGAGTCCAGAGCCCCGCAGATGGCCAGCGTGCCCACACAACAGTACACCTTTGAACGATCGATTGGTTGAAAGAAAAAAGCAGAAGAACTCACTTGTCCCGCGTGCGACTCGGAGCCCGGCCGCGTCCCGAAGCCGCCGTCGAAGTTGCGACACGAGAGAACGAAGCGGACGGCCGCGGGCACGTCCACGGCGTCCACGCGGCCGAGGAGATGGAGAGTGGCGAGGGCGCACAACGAGAAGCGAGTGTCCACTTCTTCTGCAACGGGATGCCTTCAAGGAAGATCGCAGCCTCGATGCCCGCATTGAATGGCCGAGACAAAAGAGAGTGCGTGAGTGAATGGCCGGGCGCGTCGATTAGATCATCACCGCCCCGTTTGACGCCCGCTGCCCTCTCCGGGGACCATCAGGGGTTATCTTGTGCAATCGATGGGCTAACGTGACAAAAGAACCCCATTACGGCCTCTAATTACCGTACGAAGCGCCCCCTCGAGTAATTAGAGCGAACAGAAGGAAGAACCCACTCAGCGTGTCGCCCGAGAAGCTCCCGTCCGCGTTTTGCAGCGTTCGAATGTAGCCGACCACTCCGTCCACGTCCACGAGGTCCATTCGATTCAGGATCTTCAACACCTGAACAGATGAAGAGAGGGTTGAAAGGAATGCTGAAGGGCGAACCTGGACGGCACAGAGCGTGTGCAGCACGTGGGAGTCGTGTCCTTCGGCCGATCCGTAGCCCCCGTCCGCGTTCTTCGCGCTTTCGATCAGCCGCAAGGCGAACTCGACGTCCTGATCGGCGAGCGCGTTGCAGAGGTCCAGCGAGGCGATGCACCAGTACATCCCGCTGATCCGCAGGTACTCGGTGATCGCGTACTCCTGAACCGTCGAACAATCGAAACAAATGAAAGAAGAAAGGAGCTCACGTAAGATTTCGTGTCCTTGCTGCATTTGAGGATGAAATCCACGTGTTTCTGCCGCAGGAAGGCCGTGGGCACGTTGGCGGGGATGACGGCATCCCGGCGGCCGAAATTGAAGATTTCCGCCAAACTCTGAACGAAAGCCGGCCGTTCAACGCGATTACGATCGAAAATCCTCACCATTTTCGGCGGTTGGGCCTTGAAATCGACTCCTAAAATTCGAACTCGTGAATCGACGAGCAATCTGCCGACAGCTGCGGCCCGACGCGCATTAATCGCCCGTCGCCCTCCACTCGGCTGCCGTCCGTTCGAGCGGTCGGCTGGGCGAATTGCGAAACACGCTGCCCACCCACCCACTCCCCTCTCCCTCCCTGCTGTTCGTTTCGTTCGAGTGGAAGCAGTAGAACTAACTGGAGGAATCCACCATTTTATTCGAAGCAAACGAAAAGGACGCATTAACAACGATGTTTATTCTTAACAAACAATCACTCCAACAAAACAATCACGCTCGCGTCTACTCGGACGGGATGATGCGGATGATGTCCGAGTCGCCGGGGTCGGTGATCGAGAGGACGGAGACGCGGAAGAGCTTACCGCAAGCAGTTCCAAGCTCGATGTTGTTGCCGTGGTACTCGTGGACGCCCGTCTTCGAGAGCATCGCGTAGTACTCGATCTCGCTTCGACTGCAAGCAGGCGAAAGATGAACGAATGGAAGGGCGAGTGGGCGGCTTACCGCAGGGACGGCGTGTTGCTCGAGATGATCACCAGCTTGGCCTTGCCGGAGCGCAGCGTGCGGAGCGTCTGCTTGTAGCCGAGCACGTACTTGCCCGACTTCGTGACCATCGCCAGGCGCGAGTTGATGTTCTCGGCGGATTTTTTCTGCAAACCCGACGGTCAGTCCGCTCGTCCATCGGGGCGGGGATCGTGGGCACAAACTGGAGGAGCATGAGGCCATCCATCGCACGGGGGTCCTCCTTCTCATCGGAAGGGCGGACTCCGGATGCTCATGTCCGTCTCAGTCCCCACCCGCCGATCACTCCGGAGAACACCCACCTGACTTCCAACCGCCATTTCAGTCCGTGCAGCGAGGAGCGAGGGAAAAGAAGGAAAACCTGCAAGCGAAACGGAATTAATCACCGGAATATTCGAGGAGAGCGCGAATGCACGCGGAAACGAGCGGAACAAACACGAAGATGACGGCAGTCACCACCTCGTTCCCGCTCGAACACCCAATCACCAAAAAGACAAACAAATCGACTCCAATTCCACGCGAAAAGTCGCCTAAAATTCGACCGAAATGCGAACTGGAAGGCGAAGAAAGCGGCCTCCTCGCCGCGTTCTCCCTACTTTGGCGTTCCGCTTCACCCCTCCCTGCGCCCGCCACGCGAGCGGCGGGACGCGGCGGACGAATCTGAGCGTTTGACAGGGGTTTTTCGCCCGCATTCCATTCTGCTCGGTACACGGTTGGAAGCAAGAGCTGGGTGATGGGTCCCTGCTTGCAAGCAGTGTTTCGTTTCCTGCTTGTCCGAACATTTGTGTTTGGTTTTGCGACTCTATTGCCAGGATTAAAGCCTCCTCTCAATCGGAACAGTTTTATTCAATGGAGAAGCGTGTGAACAGATGAGTAGAATGTGGAAACCCGACGGCGAATTCCAGTGACTGAAAGCAACCGACAGCCGGCTTCTTTTGCTCATCGCGGCACGTACTCGTAGTAGCGGAGACGACGGCAGAAGCAGGCGGAGATCAGGAGGCCGAACAACTGAAAGCACGCAGATGCAACACAAGGAAGGAAGATCGAACTCACGATCACGCCAGAACTGATCGCCCCCAGCAGGACGAACATGAGCAGGAGATCGTCCATCGTGTCCTCCAGCTTGTCGTGACAGCCGCGGTAGTTGACGGAGTCGTTGAACGCCTTCGAGTAGTAGGGGTACGTGATGCACATGGGATCGATAGGGACGGGCGCCCACGCCCGCCCGTTCTGCGACTGGCGGCAGCAGGACGGCGGCACGAACGAGCGGGTGCCCCGTTCGGTGTTCGTGAGGTACCAGAAGGAGTTCTCGTAGTCTCTCGCCCCGTTCTTCCCGCCACAGCATTGTTGCTGCAAACCGGTGGGTGCAAGAGGAAGCAGAAAGGACGGACTCACGTAGAACTGGATCGAATCCATCAGAGGGGTCGTCCACTTGTCCCGATAGTAGCGGTTCTGCGAGATGTTCGCCAAGTAGATGGGCATCCGGTGGTTTTCGAACTGCAAGGGACTCGAGTGATCGACCGTCTCTTCTGTTCCTTCCACTCACTTTCTGTTTGAACAGAATGGGTAGAACGATGACCGCAATTGAAGCCAACAATAACGCAAGCATGAGAAGCATGAACTAAAGCAAATATAAGCGGATATCAGCGATCTTTTCATTACCGATCCAATCATGAACCTTCCGGTCTTGATCGTGCCGAAGCAGCCAACGGCGGCCACGAGCAGGGCGGTCGCCCCGGCCGCGAGGAGGGTGTACGTGGCGAAGCGGAAAAGCGGCTCATCTTCGGAGAAGTCCACCAAATCCAGCAAGTAGTTCTTGGCGGGATCGATCAGAAACCAGAGGCCGAAGCCGATCAAGCAGAGTCCATTGACCTCAAATCTCTCTCATTATTGCCCTTCTTTGAGCAGAAATCACTCACAACGAAGAGGAACGTGAAGAATTGCAGCGAGTACTTCCAACAGGAGCGATCCGCCCGCATTTTCGTCCGCCGACCTCCGAGTGGCAAGTGGCGCGGCCGACGAGCCGCTTTTGGTCCCAACGCCCCACTCGTTCCGCGCGTCTCGGCGCCGAGGTGAGTCAGCCGGCCGGCCGGCTGGGCGGTCGGTCAACACGGGCAGCCGCCCTCCCCGCTCGCTCGTGTTTGTCTTGTGTTCGACTTGCAAATGATCGTTTCCGGCCGTCTTTCGATCGGAAGCTTCTTCTCGCTCGTGACTCATTTGAATTCAAATTGAAATCGACCACTTCTCCGGTTGGCGGTCAGCAGCGGGAAGATGGCGGCGGGATCCATCCGGTTATTGATGACCGAAGAGGCGGCGGACAGGTTTGCCCCGACTCGCCTTATCGCGGGCATCTGGGCGGTGGCGGGCGCGAAGAAGCGGTCTGAGTGCGGCGGGCCCGAATATTGTTGACCCCCAATTGGTTGGAGGGAATCCGCAACTTTCGCCCGGCGGTCGGTCGCCGGAGAACCCGCTTAGCGCCCGCGATGGCATCAGTTAAGCGGAGAGGGTCCAGCCGCAGGAATTCCGCCGAGTCGCCCGTCGACTCATCCGCCCGCCCGCCCGCCGTCTGCCGCTGCCGACCGGCCGGTTCGTGGAGATGGCGGTGGGATTAGCGGGCGGATCACTTCCGACGCCAACCGGTCGGTGGGTTGAGGTGCATGAAGAAGAGAAAGCAGGTGTTCCAAGTGGCAAGAACGAACAGAACAGAGTTCAATCACATCATCCATCCCTCGGGCAAGCACAAGCGAGAGTCGTAAACGAAACGCGGCGAGTGCGCGGAACGAAATCCGCCGCCTCGTAAAACACGCCGCGAGTTCGGCGGCTTCCTTTGATTTCTGCCGCCAAGTCGTTAACACGAAAAGGAGGTGAGTTCGAGAGTCCCTCGAGTGATTGCCGTGCACTTCCTCTCGCTTCCGCCACTCCGCCGGAAGGAGGACCTTTCGAAATCGAGCCTCGTCGTACGTGCGCCTCTTCAACTCCGAGGGCGCTGCTCGACTTGTGCATCGGGGCGTGTCTAATTGCAACGACCACCTCAAGGCGCGCCGTCCGCCCGCACGGCACTTCCGTCGGTTTGATTGAATCCCCCGCCCACCGGCCGTCCCTCCGTAAACCACAAGGCCGTCCGCCCGCCGCTCGTTGGCGTTCTGCCGAATTTTTTCCGCGATGCCGCCCACCTGAAGCCGCCCGGTTGCCCTCCCGCACCTTCGCTTCCTTCCCACTCGTCCAGCCATCCCCCTCGCCCGTTTGTTGTTGCGAGTCGCGAGTGGACGTCACATTTCGGGTTTTTGTTCGCATTCCTCGTCCGACTGACCGACGGCTTCAAACTCCGTCCATTCGCGCGATAACGATCGGCCGCCTTCCTGCTCGTCCGTCCGCACGTCATCGGCCGCCCTCCGCCTTCTCGACTTCGGCGGAGCTCCGATCAGTCGACCGGCTGCAGCCCGCCGACCGACTTCCCGTCCCGCTCGCCACGATCTCGCTCGTCCATGTGGCTGCAAGTGGGCCGCTACGTCGATCGGGCTGAACGATTTGTCCTCGAGCCGAAGGTCCTCTTGCTCGTCCAATTCCTCTGGGTTCTTCCATACCTCTTCGTAAGTTGCTTACTGATTATGATGCTTGTAGTTATTCACCTGTACCTCTTGTATTTCTTACCTTATCACTTTCAGCTGTCGAACTACCTGGAACGTTCACTCCTCCCCTTCCGCCTCGTGTGCTACACGGAGCCCGAACTGCTGCAAGTGCAACGGCCGGTGCGGGTCGACCGGGGCGAGTGCATTCGCTACTTCTTCCCCGAACGGCCGCCCAACCCCGAGTGTCTCCTCGACCAGCGGCCACGACACCTGCTGCGGCCGCCGCGCGGCAAGTTCCGCGGCATCGACCGCGTGATGGTCATCCGGAGCGCCCCCTCGGCCCTCGCCTACCGTTCGTACATCCGCGAGACGTGGAAGGAGCTCGTTGAGCCCTCGATGCCCGTCGTCTTCGTCAGCGGAACGGACCGGCTGAACATGAGCGAGGAGCACGAGCAGCATCAGGACGTCCTTCAATTCGACTTCATCGACTCCTATCAAAACCTAACGATGAAGATGATGGCCATCTACCGCTTCTTCCTCGAGGAGACCGACGCCGAGCAAATCGTCGTGATCAACGACGACACGATCGTGAACTCAACGGCTCTCGTTGGGGTCTGCGAGGAACAGGTGGGCCCTTCCTTGTGCAAACAGTTCGTTCATTCATTGAATTGCAGGCCAGCTTCGCAAAAGAGGACAATCGGGACTACATAATGGGCAAAGTGTCCCGCGGATACCCTCGCCTGTTCTTCCCGTGGCTGCCGTGGTACGTGTCGTCGACCGTCTACCCGCACAAGTGCTATCCCCCGTTCGTGCAGGTACACTCTCTCTCTTCTAACACTCAGCTCTCCTTTCTACAGGGCTCAAGCTTCGTGATCTCAAGGAGTGCGGCGAGGAAGATCCTGAATCACATCTGCGAGTTCCCGTTCGTGCACCTCGACGACATCATGATGGGCATCGTCTCAAACTGCCTGGACATTCGGAACGTCCACCGCGAGGGCTTCGACCAGCACACCCTCGACCAGTTCACCGTCTTCCACTACCAGTACGCCCGGTACACCACCGAGCAGATGCGGGACTCGTTCTCCCTGATTAGACACTCGGTGTGACCCAACAGCCGCCTCCATTGATCTCACTTGTTTGCGATTGAGAATAAACTTGTTTTTCCCTAGTCCTTAGACGCTCGGTCTTCCTTCCTTTGATTAATGAGTGCAGAGCGATGGCTTGCATTCCACAACGTCCCTTTGATTGCTATCTTCGGGATTTGCGGACCGCTTCTTTCGGAATTCCGCCGTCTTTCTCGAGCCAAATGAAACAAACCGGATCTTTTTACTGCAGCACATGACAGAAGGATAAAAGCGACTCAATGGAGTGGGCAGGAGGCATTTGAAGAGAGAGATTAGAAAGAAGAAAAAGACACAAATAGAATGAAGAGGGGGGGCAAAAGGGAGGATTCACCTATGGCCTCGAGGCTACCATGGAAGAATGAAAAACGGGAACACTAGAGACAGACAACCGCAATTGCACTCAGTTTACTCGACAACAAACGAGGATTCAAGCACGTTGTCGGACGGTGGAATTCATTAGTTTCTGAGTGGTGCCCTTGGCCGACGGGATCGTGATCACGGCCTTCTCCTCTGCTCCATTGAGCACGCGGATGGGCAGCGGGGCGTTGGGGAACATCCGGCGGACGGCCTCGTCGATCCGATTGCCGAAGCCCTCCATGCTGAACTCGCGGACGAAGCGCTCGCGCTGCAAACAGCCGAACGTCAGCTCCGCTTGTCAATAGGGGAAAGCAGTACCTGCTTCTCGTACTGCTTGTCGTCGTCCAACTCCTCCCACTCGTCTCGCTCCATGTGATCGGCCATCGCGCGGGCGAGCAGCTTGCCGCAGGGCTCCGCGATCTTCGTGCCCGTCACGCCCTCGAGGACGGTCTCCGACGGGCCGCCGCTGTCGATCACGATCACCGGGCGACGTTGCTCGAGGGCCTCGATCGGCACGATTCCTAAACGAACGGATGAGCAGGAAGAATGTTGGGAAGGGGCGCACCGAAGTGCTCGTTGGGCGGCGTGTAGAGCGCGGAGTCGCACTGGCGGTAGAGGGCGAACTTCGTGGCTTCCGTGGGGGAAATCACGAACTCGACCATGTCGCCGACCTCGTACTCGGCGCACATCTTCTGCAGCTCCTCGAAGTAGATGCGGGATTCCGGAATGTGTGGCATGACGGAGCCGGCGAGTTGCACGCGCGGCTTCTTGCCCCACAACTTCAAGATGGCCGCCGCCTGCACGATGATGTCCAGCCGCTTCTCCGGCCAGAAGCGGTTCATCGAGAGGAACGTGTAGCGCTCGTTGGCCGGCCGCCCCTTCCGACTGACCGCCACGTTCATCCCAACGCTCAACGAGTCGACGTCGCACGGCGGGTACACCACTTCGATCTTCTTCTTCGGGAACTCGGGCATCACCTTCTTGAAGGTCTCCGCTGCAAACCGCCTCGATCAGAGCTCTTTTTCCATTGCTCGGAAGTACCCGTGAACTTGCTGTTGACCATCACGACGTCCGCGTGCTCGAACATGCGCGCCTCGATCAGCCCGATGAGGTTGGAGTACCAGCGGTACAAGAAGAAGCGAGAGGGCGTCACGAGTTGCTGCGGGAAGTGGCAGTAGAAGAGGACCTTCGACGAGGGGAAACGCCACTTGAGCAACGGAACGCAGCTGTAATCCGCTCGTTCATCCCCGCTCTTCTCTCTTCTGCGCACCTCGCACTGTGATCGACGACGATCAAATCCGGGCGGATGTTCGAGAGGGCCAAGTGGAAGCCGAGGGCCACGTTCTGGCTGAACCAATCGCCTGGATGGAGGCGGAGGCCGACCTCGTGGATCTCCACCCCGTGGAAGTCCTCGTCCGCCCAGTACTCGTCGATCATCGTGGTCAGCCACACAACGCGGTGGCCGCCCCGAGTGAAGTGGCGGATCAGGGCGATTGTGCACCGATCACTGCCGCCGTTCCACTGCTCGGGGTGGATGAGAACGACGAGCATTGCTGTTGCTGCTGCAATTGGCGAGTGATAGTTGGGAGTTCGAATTGAAGTGGATTGTTTCCGGATCTCCCGCCCGCCGCCCGCCGTCTGGTTGCTCCACTTCCCTCCGGGCGGGTGGGAGATCTTATCGCAGACCAAAATTTTCCGTCTTCCCCCGCCCGCCCGCACTCACCTTCGGCTTCCCCTCGTGCACCTCCGATCCGCCGGCGACCGACCGTTCGACGAAGAGCTCGCGGCGCACGAACCAGACGAGCAGCGAGAGCGGGACCGCGACGACCAGGCCGAGGATGTAGAGCGAGTAGAACACCGGGCTGAAGGCGAGGAATCGGCGTGCGGCGGCGTTCATGCGGCCGCGCGGGCGTTCCGTTCGGGGAGTGGGCGGCTGCAAGAGGCGAGTGATCGGTGGAACGCGCAAGAGAACTCCCGACTGCCCGCCAATCACTCGAACAACCGAATTAAAAGTGAGCAAAAGCTGCGGATTGCCGCCGGCTTTCGAAAATCCGCCAAATCCGCGAGATTTCTGGAAAATCGGCGCCCGACCGCCCGCCCGCCGCGTCGCCGCCCGAATGTCCAAAGGCGGCCGGCGGGCGCGGATCTCGCCGGAAAAAAGTGGGCGGCGCGTCGAAAACTCCTGCCGCTCCGCCCGCCGATCCCGAGCGCGCGGCCGGCGGCGATCGACGGCTTCGATAAGGCGGGCGGGCGGCTGAGTGAAATCGGGGGCCCATCGCGACCCACGACCCAATTGTCTGCGAATGTGCGGAGAACGAGCAGCTAACGGCCGCCGGATGACTACATGCCCGGATTCCGTTGATGTCTGCAGCGGAGTCACGCGCCGAATCCTCCGAACTGGTCGCTCGGGAGTTAAGCGGACGCCAAGCGACACGTGGAACGAAGCGGGTACTTCAGCCCACAATTATAATCGCATAACTCCAGAAATGATACGCTCTCATTGATCAACACCAACGATCAGGTTGATGACGTGTTGCCAAGATGTAACAAGGCGATGCGGCCTGCTGACCGCAAGCTTTCTTTGGCTGTTTAAAGTTCGAAAATGAAAGCTGTCGATCCTTCCCTACGCTGTGAAAACGTTGTTGTAATTGAGATCATCGATGAGGTCATCGCTCGAACGAGAGATCTCCTCCGTGCGGAAATCAATAACCGGAGAGATCGCCGCCGGTGTCGTCGAGTGGCCGGCGGAATGGGCGCCAATTACGCAAAAAGGGATGAACAAAACGAGGCGTTTAGCCGGTCGTTCTTCGTCTAATTGGAGTCTTTTGTCGCGGTTACGGTGACTCCGCCGCCCCCGACCGTGACCATCCGCCCCGCCGCCAAACCGCTCGCCCTTTGAGGCGGCTACGATCGCCAGTCGATCCAAACGAATCGTGGCTACTTGCCGGCTGTTTTAAGGGCGATCTCACTGCTTTTAGCCGCCCGTCTGGTTTATGAATCGAAGCAGTCGGCGGTTTCCTTCGACTTCCATCCAAGTGCGGGCGATCGAGGAGAACGTGTTCCCCCGGCGGTCGGATGCAATTACCGGAGGAGGGCGGAAATTCGTGAATGTGCCGCTTCGATCCACGTAATTCGGGCGCCACCGCGCGAGACCTCCGCCGTTGCAATTGCGGGTCCGGCGTCCGCCCGCCGTCGTCGCGATCGCTTTCGATTTCACTCGTTTTATTCCTCGCTTCCCATCCACCCACCGCCCTTTCAATCTTGTTTGTTGTCGTTGCAGCAGGAAGAAGATTCCCTAAAAAGCCGAGAGCGTTCTTGGATTGGCCTCCGCCCGCATGGATCGGCGACTGTGCGGCGTCTTTTTTTGTTTCTCGCTCCTGCTTCTCGTCGCCAACGGCCAAAACACGCAGTCGAAATGCGAGATCGACGCCGACTGCTCGGCCGACCACCACTGCCGCCTTCTGTGCCGCCGGACGTGCCGCTCGGTTTGCGTTCGGTTGAAAGCCCAGCAGTTCGTTCCACCCACTTCTTTCTTCTTTTTCATTTGTGTGTTTGAGGCAAGTCCTTCCGGCCGAGAACCAACGGCAGCAAGCCGGTTCGTATGAGGAGTCCACTCCTTTTTCGCCCAAGGTCTTCATTCTTCTTTCATTCGCTCCTCACTCGACTGTTCAGGGCGACATCTTCGTGGAGGAGGCGGCCGAAGACGTGACCCCTCTGACAATCAGCGAAATGCAGCTGGACGAGGAACTGCTGAACAGCATCAAGGAGGACTCGCTGCCGCCCCAACGGGACGAGATCGTGGTCCAGCCGGCCGACGAGGTGCCGCCGATCTCTCCGCGAGGGCCGCGAGTGGAAGGCGGCGGCCATCCGCCCGAACCGCCCCGCTCCAGGGGGCCGCCCGCTCCCGCCTCCCGCACGCATCACCTGCGGCCGAACTCGCGGAGTGGCGGGCGGGCGGAGGACTTGCGACCGCCGCCTCCGAATCGCCGCGAGCCGCAGGGAAATTCGATCGACGATTTCGACGAGCAGCCGCAAGTTCAACGGTGAGCAAGATGTTCTTGAAATGCTTGGACGACCGTTGGTTCAGAATTTCTCCTCCGCTCTCCGATCCGTCGGAGCCCGTCCCGATTCCTCCTGGCCCACCCGCCCCGCCGCCTTCTCAGACGATTCGAGTGGCCGTTCCGTCGCTCCCACCACCCCGCTCGCGACCGTCCACTCCCTCGCCGGGCAGCTTGCGGAGAGGCCGCCCGCCTCCGATCCCCGCAAACTGGCGGTCGTCCGCCCTCCGCGGACCGCCGGCCACTCCGCCCCCGCCGCCTTCGGAGGAGAAAGAAGGCCCGAAATCAGGTATCTTCGATTGATTGCAGCCTGTCCAGCTTCTTTTGTGTCCAGAATGCCCGCCACCTCCGATCTGCGAGCGGAATTGCGGCGTTTACATCGACGAGACGGGCTGTCAATCCTGTCGTTGTTTGTGGCTCTCCACTCGTGAGTTCCCTCTCACGCCTTCACTCCTTCCCGGTTGCTCGTTCAGTGTGCCGCCGGGATTCCGACTGCCTGTATGAAGGGCAGTTCTGCGACTTCGGCCGCTGCGAGTGCCGAGCTGGTTTCGTCCACTCGCGCACTCAATCGGGCATCTGCGATCGCGCACTCCCAAGTGATCCCCGCCCTCCTCCATCGGTCACTCCTCTCGTTTAGTCCCGCTCCGTCCCGCTCGCCGGCCCGCCCTGAAGGGCACGAAGATCGCCGCGTCTCCTCGCTCGTCGCCGGCGGGCACGATCGTCGAGACGTTCAAGCCGAAAGCCCGACCGCGGCGCTCGGAGGTCGCCGAGAAGCCGCACCGCGAGGAGCGCCTCCAATGGCCCGGTCAGTCTACGAGGAAACGCGCTTTGATCGTGATCCCGCCCAAATTTTGATCACTTCTTTCGTTTCTGCACTCACTCCACCATGTTCCTTTGTTTTGCACGGTAATAAACACACTGGTGATTAAGCGGAGAAGGGAACACGGGTGACCTTTGAGTTGACGAGGAGCACAGGAGCACGAAGAAGGAGGAGCTTTCAGCGGAATGACGCCTGCTGGATTCAGGTGTGTGCACGGTGGACTCGGAGTGCTCGCCCGGCCTCTACTGTTGAGTGTCGCCCGCTTTCCCCTCTCACGCACGAACTGCAGGCATCAACCAGGACTGCTGGTCGATCCCCGACAAGCCGCTCCGATCGGTCCGTCCGGAGCTCGCGGGGCCGTCGGCAGCCGCCCGCCGTTTCCACAAGGCGGCCGGCGTGCGCAATTTGAACCTCGGCGACTCGCTCTTCCCGCTTTCCGGCGACGACCTCGAGCCGCCGGCCGCCGCGCCGCCGGCTGCTCCGCCCGCCTCCGCCGCCCACCCCTCCGCCGCCCGAATTGTGAGCAGAATGAAGAAAGCAGAAGAGAAGTGAGCGGTCGTTTGCAGCACCGAGTTGACGGAAGCCCCGCCGCCGCCCATGAACCTCGAGGAGCTCCTTTTGCCGACCACATCGCTTTCCGACGACTTCGAAACGGAAACAACTACCGCTCGTCCACGGCCGCCAAAGGTTTCTTTGAACAACAAAAGAAGCGGCAAAGATGGTTTGCAGAAGAAGAAAACAAAGGCCGTTCCTTCAACGACCACTCCGCCTCCGACAACCGCTGCGAGCATTGAAGGGCAGACGGAGTTCTTGAGGTTGGTTGATGGGCGAATGCAAAAGAAAGCAAGGTGGTTTGCAGTTCGGAATCCCCGCAGTTCACGGACGACCAGCTGAACCGAGAGGTCGGCCTGCCGCTCACCTTTCCGCCCGAATTCACGATCCCCGAGGCAACGACCTCCGCTCCACCGACGACCACCGAGGATCCCTCGTCGCCGTTCGCTCAAGAGGGCTGGAAAGAGATGACGCCCGAAGTGGAGACCACGTTCGTCCCTTCGCCCACCGAGTCGCCCTCTCTTGCGCGACGAGATGGCCCACATTTTCCTCGACTATTCGCTCAAAAACCGCCAGCAGAAGCCCGTGCGAGTGGAAGGATTTCGGGCCAAAGGTGGGCAACAGAAGAGGAATGAAAAGAATGCTCCTTCTTTAGGCAAGGTGGACGAGTGCCAGCGGAGGGAAGACTGCGGTCCACGGTACGTGTGCTGCGCGAAGAGATTCTGCGATCTCAGCCGCGAGTGCTCAACCGGAAAGTTCTGCCTTCCGAACTGCCGCCTCACGAAGATGATCCACATGCCGGGCAGCAAGAGCGCGGCCACGAACACCCTCATCGACCTTGTTTATGACTGATCGCCCACCTCATATTGCAGCCAATAATTAAAGCAGAATAAATTAGAACTCGGATGACTCGAAGGAATGGGAGCATCAAAGCAAATACTGGTTCATCGAGACGTCGGTCACGAATGGCGTGATCACTCCGCGGGTCGTGAAGTAAAAGATGAGACCGATGAAGATGGAGATCGGGAGGGCGGGCAGCGCCTTGCGGAACAACGCCAACAGCATGAGAGTGGCGGTCAATCCCTGCAAGCCGGAGGATTTAAACAAAAGGAAGAACTCCCAGAGAACTCACGAGCAAAATGGCCACGTAGCAGGCGATCGTCGTGTTCCAGTCGCCGTAGCTGCTCGCCTTCCCGACAAGAACGGAGTAGAAGATGAAGTCGCCGAGGCCGAGCTTCACGCCGTGGTCCTCCTCGTGCTCGTGGGCGGCGGGCGGCCGTTCGCGCCGAGTCGGCTGCACGACGCGCACCTCCTCGCGGCCCTCCGGGTGGCCGATCAGGGCGGAAGTGCTCGACGATTGCGGGCGGCCTCGCAGCGGAGCGATCCGCTGGCCTTGGGTGGAGAGCGGCTGGATTTGGGCGGGCGAACGTTCCGGCTCTTCAACTGCGGAAGTGGGCGGGTTGTCGACATCGTTGGGCTCCGAGTCGGCAACCATCGTGTACAAGGTAGGCCACCGTCGCTGCAAGCAGGCATTTGTGAATGCAGACAAAAGAAGCGGCCGTACAGGAGTAGATGAGGGCGGGGAAGATCGGTTCGTTTCGCTGCTGCGCGGTCTCCACGAGGATTCGCAGCGGCCCGTTCGGGCACAAAACGGCCACGAGGTCCCAGACCGCGAGCACGGCGAGCACCGCCCACACCGTCCACTCGGGGAGGTGTTTGATGAACACGAGGGCCATCAGAGCGCACATGACCACCAGGTAGCACTGCTGCAGGCGGTGAGGTCCCTTCCAGTGCACGCAGATCATCCCCAGCACGGCCAGGTTCCACACGAGGAAGTAGAAGGTGAGCGCGTCCACGGCCAGGTTGTAGTTCTTCATCAGCTCCCTGCAAACGACGACTAAACGAGAGGGAGCAACAGAAAGGACTCACTCGATGTACAGGGCGGCGATCAGCCCCAACATCACAACGCTGCTCAAGATCAGCCATCCGTGGATCACCTGCAGTCGATTGGTGGACGGAAAGAAGAAAGAGTGAACGAACCTTGTAGAAGCGGAATTTGTACAGCGCGATCAGGACCAACGAGGTCACGATGACCACGCAGAGCAGGATGAGCGCGTTGCCGACCGTCATAAGGAAAAGTTCGCTCGTGGAGTCCGTCGGCTTCGTGAACGGCGTGTAGATCCTGAATGACCACTCAGAATCATTCAAATGACCGCTGTTTAACTCACAGGTAGACGCCGTCGTTGCGAGAGAAGTAGCCGATGGTTCGCATCGAGACGATCACGAGCAGCATGCAGAGAGAGACGGGCACGAACAGGTGGATCACGTGGGCGGCGTTGTACTTGACTTCCACCGACTCCATCTGCTCCTCGTGGGTGGCTGAAAGGCGGAAGGTCGAGTGGACAAGCGGGGAGAACTCACGCGGCTGCCGACTCGACGAGCCGTTCGGCTGATCGTTGCGGCGCTGCGGCTTCCGCCTTTGGCGTTCCGCGGGCGGATTTTCGGCAGCCGACTCGACGGCCTGAGCGGCGCTTCCGTTCTCCGCATCCGCCATGTTTGGGCACTAAACAACACGAAGGAATAAAGCTGGGTAAGGCAAAGAAAGCGGGAACAACACGCGCAAGATAGCAATGGCACGAATCGAACGTTTTCACTCCTTTTCCAGCAATTCCTCGCGTAACCCGAGCGACCAGGCGACGCAAACAAAAGTCACGTCCGACTCGGCCAAAAAAAAACCAGCTGAATTCTTTTGGCCGACGGCTGCCCGCCCCAATTTCGTCGTTGACGCGAAAAGTCGCCCGTTGGCCGGACGTGAGGCGTTTCGCCAATGGCCGCTGCAGCGAAACATTCCGCTCGCACCTCTTTTCTTTCGTGGACTTGTTGGAAACAAGGGGGGAAAATGGATCTTCCTTCTACACGAGAAATAAATCCTCGATAGAACATTAAAGCGATGGACAGCAGAACGAACAGCCTCTAGATTCTGTGTACCGTTCGAAAGCAAACAAGCATAATAATCATCATTCATTACTGTAATCAGCCGTTGCACTCCGACCAATTCGATTCGATTGATGACTAACCCCTCGGATTCTGCCTTCTGCTTTGTAGTGAGCGGGCGGATTTCGCAAACGTGCGGACTTTCTCTCGTTTGTTCGAGACGGCGGCCGAAATCAAAGCCGCGCACGGGAGGAGCAGAGAGCAGCTGGAGGACGAGAGACGAGAGCGGCGCGAGTGATTGACGTCCTCCGGCCGTCGGGATCTCGTGGCCGCCGGTGCGCGCGGACTCCCGACCGACCGACCGAGCGGGCGGGCGGCTTGAGATCGACGGGCGGCCGCCGAGAAGCGTTGAAATTCGCCCGCGCTTTATTCTTTTTGTCCCGAAATCCCTGAGCTCTCGATGCGCCCCAGTGCGGTGGCCGAACTCGAGGACACACTTCAGCGCCTTTCGCTGGGACGGCGCTCGAACAACTCGGTGAGAAGTCGCGTGTTGGGCGGCCGTCCATTGATCCGCCGCCCGCTTTCAGCTGCATCCGTCCACCGGGCACTCGTCCAGCATGTCGGCCAGCCTGTCGCCCAGCTCCAACCACGGCATTCACACCATTCCGAAGGGCGAGTGCGCGGCCTGTGGACAGCCGATCATCGGACAAGTGCGTTCTTCTCGCCCTACTTTGCCCACTCCTCGCTTGTGTTCAGATCGTGCTTTCGATGGGCAAATCCTGGCATCCGGAGCACTTCACCTGCTGTCATTGCGCGAAGGAGTTGGGCCGACTGCCCTACTTCGAGCGGGGCGGGAAGGCGTACTGCGAGGAGGATTACTTCGATTTGTTCTCCCCTCGATGTGCCTACTGCAACGGTCCCATTCGTGACGTGAGTGCTGTCGAGAGACAAAGTGTTCACAGTCGCTGGAGTTTAGAAGTGCGTCCACGCCCTGAACAAAACATTCCACCTGGAGCACTTCGCCTGCACCGAATGCGGCCGACACTTCGGGCCCGAGGGCTACCACGAGAAAGGTGGGGGTTTTCTGTTGAGTCTTCCGATCATCTATGCGTGTTCAGGACGGCCTTCCCTATTGCCGCGAAGATTACCTCCGATTGTTCGGGCCCAAATGCCGCGGCTGCAAGAATCCCGTGAAGAGGCGCTTCATTACGGCGCTGGGCGCCACGTGGGATCCCGAATGTTTTGTCTGCTCGGTGAGTGAAGACGGCCGCCTGCCCACTCGCCCGCTCGCCTTCAGGAGTGCTCGAAGCCCTTCCGCGACGGCGTCTTTTTCGAGATGAACGGGGCGCCGCTCTGCGAAACGCACTACCACGAACGGCGGGGCTCCGTGTGCGCCCACTGCGGCAAACCGATCCACGGCCGCTGCGTGCTGGCGTTGGGCCAACGCTTCCATCCGGAGCACTTCTTCTGCAACAACTGCAAGAAGCCGGTCACTCGCACCACGTACAAGGAAATGCAGGGCCGGGCGTTGTGTCAAAAGTGCTTCGAACGCGTGAAGCCCTCGTACCAAATGGTCGACAGCCACTAATCCCCCTCCTCTCCCGCCTTGTGTCTTCTAGAACGTCCGCCTAACCTTCGCATTTCCGCGTTCTTCCGCTCGCTCGCGAACGAATAAATACCATCGTTTCTCCATGACAACCGTCTTCGCACTCGGTTGTTTCGATTGATTTCCGCCGTCTAGCCGGATGCAAGAATTCACCCGCGCGGAGGTCGCCCTTCACAACACCCGATCGTCCGCGTGGATCATCGTGCGGAACAAGGTGTACGACATCTCCGACTTCTTCGACGAGCATCCAGGCGGCGACATCGTCCTTTTGGATCGAATCGGCGACGATGCGACCATTGAGTTCTACGGGCAGGAGCACTCGGCCGACGCAAAGGAGATGCTCAAGGACCGGCTGATCGGACGGCTGAAAGACGAAGAGAAAGGCAAAAGAATGATCAATGTTGTTGAAGGCTGTCGTTTGTTGTACGCGGAATAAATTTCTACCGCTTTTGGTTCGTACATTGAAGCGCTGCTTCGACAACGCAAATCACATCAGTTCACCGTTCTAGGTGCGAAGTTCTGTCCGGTTATCGCCAACCAAAGAGAAGGACGCAGCGAGACGCCGCCGCCCGACCGCTCCGACGGGTCCCGCCGCGAACGCGCGTACCGTAGGCCGCCGCTTGGCATCGCCGCTCGTGGGCCGCCGGTCGGCGTGAGCGGCGGCGGCGAAGGGATGATTTCTGCCGTGTTTTTGTGCGGAAACGCCGCCGTTCTCGTGATTTCTTTCGGTTCTTCCGTTGGACTGGTTTCTTTGCCGCGTAATTTCAACGAGTTCAAACGATCCGATCAGATATTCGCGTTTGCTACCGATTTTTCGCAAAAATTTTGGTAATTTTTTGACTCTCCTGCTCCGTTTAGGGCACTTCATTCAAAAGCGCTTCCAAACGAGCAACCGCCATGGGTCGCATGCACAACCCCGGCAAGGGCATCAGCCAGTCGTGTCTGCCGTACCGCCGCTCGGTGCCCACGTGGCTGAAGACGACGTCCGCCGATGTCGAGGAGCACATCGAGCGTCTGGCCCGCAAGGGTCTCCGCCCGTCCCAGATCGGCGTCATCCTGCGTGACAGCCACGGTGTGGCCCAAGTGCGCCGCGTGACCGGCAACAAGATCGTTCGCATCTTGAAGAAGAAGGTGAGTTCCCTCCATTCAATCCTTTCTCTTATCCATTGAATTGCAGGGAATGGCCCCCGAGATTCCGGAGGACCTCTACCACTTGATCAAGAAGGCTGTCAACATCCGCAAGCACTTGGAGCGCTTCCGCAAGGACATCGACGGCAAGTACCGCCTGATTCTGGTCGAGTCGCGCATCCACCGCCTCGCCCGCTACTACAAGACCAAACGCCAGCTGGCGCCGACCTGGAAGTACGAGGTTCGTTTCCTTCCGCCCTCCTCCTTGAGCTCATCGCCCTGCTTTCAGTCCGCCACCGCTTCGGCCCTGGTCTCGTAAGCGACAGGAAGCGAGCGATTGGTGTTAATGGCTCTGTGTTGATTGTTCGCGTTCAATAAATTTGTTATTTGAATGGAAGGTCGTTGAAATAAACCGTTAAATGTTACGCCCCGCATACTTTCCTTTTTTTCGACCGAACATCGACTAGTCAACCCGCTCCGCTCCAGGCAACAACAACGAAAGAATGTCGTCGAACTTGAATCCGCGCTCGGGCTTCACGTGCGTCACGTGCCGGTTGGTCTTCGCGAACGGCGACCTCCAGCGAAAGCACTACGCGAGCGAGTGGCATCGCTACAACGCGAAGCGGCAGGTGGCCGAGCTGCCGCCCATCACCGAGCAGCAGTTCGAGGGCAAAGTGAAGTCCTTCCATGAGGTTCGGTTCATCCTTTCACTCTTCATTCATCGCACTCGTGTTCAGGCCGAAGCGTCCGTCCAGAAGGACCGCGAGCCGGAAAAGTCCTACTGCAAGGAGTGCAAGAAGGTGTTCCAGTCGAAGAACGCCTACGACAACCACCTGAACTCGAAGAAGCACAAGCAGAACGTGGAGGCGGCCGCCGCGGAGCCGAAGGAGACGACCGGCGGCGGCGAGGCGACTGCCGCCGCCTCCGACGGTCGATCGGGCAGAATCTAGAGGAAATGCGGGGCTTCCGCCACCCCACCGGCGAGTCCGATGACTCCGAGTGGGAGACCGTCCACTCGGACGACTCGGACGGCGACGAGTACGATCAGAATGCGGTCATTTCTCCTTTCTCTCACTCCTCTCATCCTCTTGTGCTTGCAGGCCATCCCGCCGTCCTCCTGCCTCTTCTGCCCGACCTCATCGAACACGGTGGAGGACAACGTGGTGCACATGTCGAACGCGCACGGCTTCTTCATCCCCGACCTCCAGTACTGCACGGACATTCCCGGACTGCTCGGCTATTTGGGTTCGTTCCTTCTGCTCTATTTTCTTCGATCAATCCACGCGTTGCAGGCGAGAAGGTGGGCTGCGGCAACTACTGCATCCACTGCAAAAACAAACGCTTCCGCGACACGCCCTCCTGCCAGCTGCACATGCGCGACAAGGCCCACTGCACGTTCAGCATGGAGGGCGATCGGGTGGTCGAGTACTTGGACTTCTACGACTACGGGCAAGTTCCTTTCACCCACGTTCGTCCACTCTTCTCTCGCTTGCAGGGAACTGCTGAAAGAGGAGAACGAGGCGGACGACGACGTGGCCGTCGACCTCGGTTTCACGCTCGTCCTTCCGTCCGGCGCCCAACTCGGCCACCGCTCGCTCATGCGCTACTACAAGCAGAAACTGCGCCCGGCCGAGGACGTTGAGCGCATCGAACGCAGTCGGCAGGCCCAGAAGCTGCAGCAGTCCAAACTGAAGGCGTTGGGATGGACGGGGACTACCGGTGAGTTTCGCCCTTCGCTTCCGTTCATTCATTTCATTCGTCTTTAGGAACGGCCGCTCTGCAACGTGCTCGTGATTTCAAGTTCATGAAGTCGGTGTTCAACAAGCAACGCCTCCGCCGCGAACTGCACTCGAACAAGCTGCACAAGAGCCGCGGACGGGACGATCAGATGTGAGCGGCCGCTCTGCCCTCCAGCCGGGTCTTCTTTCACTCCCGTGATTCCCCCGCTTGTATTCACGCCTTCATCCTACCTATTTGTTGTTGTTCCTCCCCCGGAATACAACGCTTGTTTGTTCGCGAGTAGACGTGAATGTTTATTCGAAAGAATGCGAGAGAAGCAAAAGGACAAGACGGCGGGCACCCGTGTGGAGGGACGTTCCTCTGCCCTCACTCCACCTTCTCCTCCTTCAGCAGCTTCTGCCCGCGGCGGTGGAGCAGCCAGAAGAGGAGGTTGGGCGTGAAGAGGCGCATGTAGATGGCGAGCTTGTGGACGAGCGGCGCGAGGATCAACTCCGTCTGGCGGCTCTCCAGGGCGCCGACCACGCGCTTGGCGACGAACTCGGGCGCGTAGCCCTTCTGTTGGTTGGCGTCCTCCTTCTCCACCGTCCGCGCGTCGTGCGTCAACCCGCGACTGCCGAAGCCCGTGTTGATGTACGAGACGTTCACGAAAAGGATCTGCAGTTGGGGGCGCTCTTCGCAGCGGAGGGCGTCCATGTACGCCTGCAATTCGAGGATAGAAGAAGGATGGAAGGAGGGTGAACTCACCTTGAATGGCGTGTTTGCTCGCCGAGTAGGCCGAGCGATGCGGGATGGCGACCTTCGACTGGACCGAGCCGATAGTGACGATCGCGCCGTCGTCCGGAATGTTCGCGTAGAGGGCCTTCGTGATGGCCACCTGGCCGAGGAAGTTCACGTTCATCACCTGCTGCTGGACGCTCAGCTTCGTGCCCGTGCACGTGCCCCGATGGGCGAGGCCCGCGTTGTTCACGAGCACGTCGATGCGGCCGCCGTTGAGGGCGAGGCCGCGGATCTCCGCCAGCTGCTTCTCGGTGGTCGACTCGTCGGTGAGCTCGGCGAGGTCCAGGAAGCGGAAGTCGGGCTTGTGCTCGTTCCGCCAGCCCTTCTTCTCGCCCTCAGCCTGCAAAAGACGAGCATTCGAGGCAGAAATCAATTGAACAACGCTCACCTGCAGCTCGATGCACAACTCCTGCAGTTTGTCGATCGAGCGCGCGACGAGGATCAGCTTCGCTCCCTGCAATCGAACAGGACGAATCAAATCAAACAAAAGAATGGACGCACTCGCTGGTAGAAGACGAACGCAAGGGCGCGTCCGAGTCCGCTCGACGCTCCGGTGATCAAAACCGTCCGATTGCGGAGGTCCAGGCGGCGTTGATGTTGGGGTCCGGGCGTGAAGTAGCAGAGCAGTTTGTACAGCCCGTAGAGCCCCAACGGGACGGCCGCGTACGGGAGGTAGGGCTCCAGCGTGCGGATCATCCGCTGCACCTCCGCGTTCCAACGGGCCTCGGCGAGACTCATGACCGAAGCACACTGAAAGAATGGTTGGAATTAAAGGGAATCGAATTAAAAGAAATGAAGGGATGTTCACGCTTCAACGCCTCCCATCAGAAAGCGGTTTGTTTTCGTGATTAACCGGAGGGAGGAGCGAACAACAAAACGGAGTGATTGCGGGCTGAAACGGAGAAGAAAGCGGGCAAACGGGGCGCATCGTGGGCGGCGGCAGGCGGACAGAAGAAGTGTGTTTTCGGGCGGTCGCTGGACGCGGCGGCCGGCGAAATCAACAGCCGGCCAAGCGAACGGCCGTTCTGCTCGTTGTTTTCCCGTCGTGAGGAGAGCGGAGATTCCCGTTTCGATTAGAATGTTCCCAGCATTTGTTTAACGAATTAATGCGTTTAATCAGAAGTGTGAAACGTTCGCACGTTTCTCGTAAGGAAGCAAGCATTAAAGCACAACTCGTTCGTCAAAACACTTTCCTTGCTTGACCTCTGCTTTTTCGGAGCAACCGGGGCAAAACACCGTGCAGGTGATTAAAGGCCGTCAATAATCGGGTTTATGCACGAGCACTGAGTTGAAAGCAAGAATCTCGATTAAAAGAATCGTTTTCCGGGCAGCGGGCTTGAGTTCAGGTTGGCGGAGAGGCGTCTCTCCAAGGCCTGAAGACAAGAAGGATTACGGAAGGGGGTGAGCTGCACGTACTTCTTTGGCAGCAGCGACCGCTCCTTTGCTGGGCGATCGGATGGCCTTTGGACTGCTCATGGGACTGGCGCGGGGGCTCGCCCGCGGGCTGGTCGGCAGAAGGGACGCGCGGCGGAGGGGCGTCGAAGTGCTGGCGCCGGGCATCGGCGAGGGCCCGCGGGAAGCCGGCTTGTGGGACGGCGGCGAGTCCCGTGCGGGCGACGTGACGCGCGAGGCGTTCGCCGATTTGGTCGCCCCATTCTTCTCGTTCGGAGGCGAGAGGACCGACCGGCGGCGGGATCCCAGCCGCTTTTGGCCGGGCGCTCCATCCGACCCCACTCCTCCTTGTACGTGTCGTAGAGCTTCTTCGCGTCCCGCCCGTACTTCTGCTTCTTCTCGAGGAAGGCCTTCGGCTCGTCCTCGCCCGACTTCTCGGCCGACTGCTTGATCGGCTCGGAGTCGCGTTGGATGAGCGGCGGCGGGGCCTCGCGCGGCATCTCGATGTGGGCGGCGACCGTCTCCTCGAGCGGGCGGCCGATGACCACCGACTCCTCGAATTCGTTCACGCGCTCGCGCAACTCCTGGTCGTCCGGCAGGTCGACGTCGATTGCCACGAAGTTGCACAAGTCGAAGGGGGGGGGCTGGAATCAAACGAGTAGGAAGAAGGCGGTTGTTTCCCTTACGGGCGGCGGGAGCATCTCGATCGAAGGCGTTCGTTCGAGGAAGTTCGAGATCGTCGCAACGACCGACTTCTTCAGCGGCAGTTCCGGCGAGTTCCTGCAACAAACGGGATGCACACTCATCATTCAATCGATCGTTGCTCACCGAACGAGCAGGGGCTCCTTTTCGACGTCGCGGTCGGGCGACGGCGGCTTCTCGGGTTCCTCGAGGTGCGGGGGCGAGGGCTCGCGCGGCGGATCGAAATCCTCGTTTGTGTCCGGCGGCGGTTCGCGGCCCTCCTGCAATCAACCGAAGGATCGTCTTTCTTTTGATTGCTTCCGCTCACTCGAATGGCGACCGCCCGCTCGACGATGTTCTCCAGGTCGAGATTGTCGATGAGGCTGGGGTCCACTCCGCATTTGTGCCCGACGGAGTGCAGGAGATCGCGCACTTTGAGGCTAAACGGACGATCTGCTCACTCGTTCGAACGATCGGCGGGATTGTGGGGTGTTTGTGGGCGAACGAACATTCGCGTACAAGTGTTTTCCGCTTCTTTCTTCCCGCTACTGCGGTCTCCATTTCGTCGAGAAGTCCGAGTGGGCGCCGCTTCGTCGTATTTTCTGCTTGCTTCCCGCTCGCCGGCGTCCGACTGCCGAAAGATGAGAGAGGGGGGAAGCCGGAGGAAAGCGCCACAGGGACGGCCGTCGAGCAGAAGCCGGCGAACAAAATCGAGTGCCGCTCGGTCGTCTCCAGCAACGTTTTTTGTCCGCCCGCCCCCCGTTCTCCCGCCCGATTTGGCCGCCGCGTCCTCCTGCGGCCAACTTTTTGCGTTGTCGCGAGTGCAGGCCGTTTGTTTTGCGCCGGCACGCCTGCGGGTTCACCGCCGCCCCGTCGTCCAATATTATGAGCGAGGAATACGAAGAAGAAGGATGGAGGAATTAGTTCTTCTTTAGCATTTCTCTGGAACGCGAGAGGATCGACTCCTAATTGTCATTCCTCCCTCCACTGCCGACTGCCGACTTTTGGCCTCTCGACGTTCTCGCGGGCATTCGGCCGATTTTCCGCTCCGTTTCGCCGTTCTTCCGCCCTCCACGCTGCTCGTCCTTGTTGTTGATTCCCGTGGAAGATGAATGCTCGTCAGGAGTTCAGCGTTCATCCCTTCTGCCTTCTCTCTTCTGCTCGCTTTTCTGTTCGTCGTTGTCGGAAGACTTGCAGAATGCGGCCGTCCCGCTTCTTCGGCGAAATTGGAACCGACAGGCGGCCGCAAATCGATTCGCCGTCCACCTTATTGGAAATTCGGACTCCGATAGGACGTTCCGTTGATTATCGAATCAGACGGGAAGCGGTCGAATTTCACGCGAAGAAGTCGAGGCGGGTGTGAACCGCCGGCTTCCGTCGAATGCTTTCTGCCGGGTGTCTTCTGATTAAACACGCGTCTTCTTCTTCTTCCTTTCGTTCTTGTGATATCCGATGCAATATTTATGGGCCGATTCCTCCGCGCCGCTCGCAAACTTCTCGGGCGGGCGCCGTCTTCCGGCCGTTCCGAATGACACGAGTTTCCGGAAGGCGCCCTGCACGTGTCTCCGCTCTCCACGAATCCGGCCGGCCAGTCGGGCAACGTGCCAAGAATCCCCAACCGACCCGACCGACCGGCGCCGGCTGCTCATAATCCGCGGATCGCTCGACGGTTTTGCGAACGAAAGCCGGCCGGCCGGCCGGTCGATGGACGGCCGGCAGAAACAATTAGAAGAAAGGCCGCTCGCCGCTCCGTTCGGCTCGTTTCGTTTTTCATTTGCGAAATTGGCCGCTCGCTCTTCGACTTTCGAACCGAAAGAACTTGAGACAAGCGCGCCTTTCTGCCGCGTGCTCCCTCAGGCCTTCACCCGCTCGCTTTAGATCCCACACGCCGCCGACCGTCCGCCGTTGTGGACGCGTGACCCGAAGAAGAGGGCGGGCGCCGCCAAGTCGATCGGCCCGGCGCCCGCACGATGGACGAGTTCGGACTGGTGGGCACGAGCGGGCTGCCGGCGAGCAGCTCGATGCTCGACGGGGTGGCCGCCCACTCGTCGGCCGCCGCCCACGGCGCGTACCCGGCCGGCCTGCTGCCGAACAACGCGACGAACTCCGTGCAAACGGGCATCGCCCCGCTGAGCCCCGTGCCGGCCGGCCCCCTCGACCTTTCGATCGACTTCACGCGGCCGGACTCCCAACGAACCCGGCCGCTGCTGATCGACGGGAAGCGGCTGTACGTGGACGAGCACTACATTTCCGTTTGGTCGCCCATTCTGCGCGCCTGGTGTCTGGAGTGCCCCGACCGGGAGCTCATCCTCGCCAACGTTCAGTACGACCATGTTTTGGAGATGCTTACGGCCATCCACCCGACATACAAGGACGTGGACGAGCAGACGGTCCACGTGCTCCTACCACTCGCTTTCGACTATCAAGTGAGCTACCTTCTTTCTTTTCGTTTATTTCTCTTTCGTTTCCAGATGGAGGGTCTTTTGCACCGCTGCGAGTGCTTTCTGATCGGCCACAAGCTGCCCTTTCTGGAGAAAGTGTGGCTGGCCGATCGGTACAAACTGAATCGGCTGCTCGCCCTTATGCTCCGCGAGCTGAAGCCCTTCCCATCGGCTCGACCTGAGCGGCACCCGGTACTACGGCCTGAGTGACCGCGTGAAGGTCCTCCTGCTCGAGCGGATGCACGGCTCCCCGCCGCCCGACGAGCTGCCCGAGCCGCCCGTCGACACGGACCACTTCCTCACTGCCAGCGATCTGAACTTCGCCTCGGTGCGCGCGAAGACCGGCCGCTCGTACAACGTCAATCCCTACTACGTAAGTCCTCTTTAACTGAGCAGTAGTCACGAGGCTCGTTTAGGTGGCCGCCTGGTCGGCCGTCTTTCAAGAGCGCCTGTTTTCGCTGAACTCCACGGACGACATCTACTGCCCTTGCACTCATGAAGAGCTCAAATTCTTCCTTATGGCAATCTGTCCGCCCCAATTGCGGATAACCGGTACTCTTCCTTCATCAGATCCTTTCTGATCATTTGTGTTCAGAGTCGAACATCGGACCGATCCTGATGGCGGCGTGCAAGATGGAGTCCCAAGGATTGTTGAGGAAGTGCGCGCAGATCCTCCTCACGCCCCAAACACACGTACGCCGTCTTCATTCTCTATTTTTGAATGATTGGAAGGAGTTTAGCTGTCGGTGTTCGTCCGCCTGTCGCTGCTCGACCGGTGCAAACTGCAGGACCTGCTGACCGAGTGTCTTCAGATGATCGACAAGCCGGAGCAGATCATCGAGATGTCCCAGCAGCAGACCTGTGAGTCGAGCGAAAAGAATGCAAGCAATCATTCCGTTCTTCCAGACGACTGCTTGAGTGTGCGGGCGAGAGCGGAGCTGATGGACCGCTTTTCGGTCCTCTCGCAGCAACACAACTTCCAATCCCACAAGTGCTTTCGGTTGGTCCCTCGATTCCTATAGTTTCACACCGATCGTTCAGGTGCAAGGCCCAATCGTTGTGTCACGAGGTCACGTGGGCTTGTCCTTCCTGCAAATCGTATTCATCAGAGGCGCCGCGGCAGCAGGCGACCGTCCACGCGAACCTCCCCGCCGTCCCCAATCAGCAGCAACACGCGGGCGGCTCCGTTTCGCCGCGCCACACGCAGCAGTACGCGGCCGCCACCACCGGTCGACCGCTGAACCAAACGCCTCACAGCCAGAACGCCTCGAACCACACGAAGAGCGGGACCACTCCTCAGCCCACGACCGCTCTCCAGCATCGATGAGCACTTTTCCGCCTTTAATTGAACTTTTTCGGAAGGCTAAAGAATTGCCTTGTGTAGGCCCCTCTCCCCTCGACAGCTTCGACCGTTTAGATCTCTCCCAGTTGTTCTCTAATGAATGCATTTGATTGAACGCCCACTTCTTTCTTCCTTCTTTCGGCCATGTCTCTCCAAACTTCTACGTGATCTCTCGTTCGTAAATAAACGATCTTTCGCTCGTGAACTCACGTCTCGCCGCCGAAGCGGATCTTCGTCGTCGCCACGTTCTTCAGCCGTTGGCCGAGGTGGTGCAATCTGGAAGGCGGGGGGATGAGAAGCGAGTGGGTGAAAGAAGGACGGACTTTCGCATGTATTCGCTTCCGATGTCGATGGCTATCGTCGTGATCGCTGAAACGGGTGAGTTGCAGCAGGCGGAGTGCAGTCGAACGAACCCAAGCCGACGCAAACGTAAAGGAAGGTGATCGGAAGGAACTCGACGCTAAACGACTCGTTTTCTCCTTCATTGTTCCGTGCACTCACTTCTTGGGAACAAGAGCACCGAAATCGATGGCCGTCAAGCACAGGAAGTTGTAGTAGATGCCGTTCAGAAAGTCGAATTCACCGTTTAATGCAGGAAGAAGCAATGCTCCCGCGGCGATGTAGAGCTAAAAGAAGGAGTTGAGGATGTACGTGAGTGGTTTGGAGCAACTCACGAGAAATCCGCCGAGCAGAGCGAGTCCAACGATCCCCGTCGACGTTTCTTCTTCGTCCTCGTCCTCCGCTGCCGTCTTCCCGCCCGCCGCCTCTTCGTCCAGCTTGGTCTTCGAAGACTGCCGGTTGAAATTGATCGAAAGGAACTGGAAGCCGCATGGAATGAGTAAAGGAAGTAAAAATGGTAGGTGAGTAAACACGACAAACTTCTCCTGTTAGCTTTCGGTTAAAAGGAAGGAGCATTGGGGTTAGTGAGCAACGGAAAGAAGTCCAGTCGTGTGTTTACTTTGAAGTGAATTGCCTTCTTCTTCACAACGTTCGCCAAGCCGCCCACGAACTGGCCGATGGAGGCGATTAGGATGAGCGTGATCGGGACTAAACGACGAAGATAAATTGCTTGCGCTTCTGATCAACGCCTACTTCCGATCAGGCCGTACACGACGCACAGAAGACGTCCTTCGAGCGAGATGGGCGCGATCCGGTTGTAGCCTGAACACATCTACCAATATAAAGGAAAGCGAAGACACAGACCGAGAGTTGTGATGATTCCAAAACCAAACAGCGTGCCCGTCACGTAGCCCCATTGAGATCGAATGTCCACCTACAACAAGTTAGCAATGAAGCGATTGAGTGTGCTCGAGCGCGCCCACTTCCTGTCGAAAGCAGTCAGCGATGGCGGCGGCCGTTCGATTGGCGCGCACTCCAGCGTTGATCCCATTTGCATCTGTTGTTTCCAGCTTCTAAACCGCAACGAAAGAGAATGACAATCGCCAATGGAAAGCCACCTGCAAGACACACTCGTGCTGCAACCGCTGGCTTTCGGCCTCCTGCTTCGCGATTTCGCTTCGCTCGATGTACGAGAAGAGGAGGCCGCCGGCGAAGGCATACACGAAACTAAACCAATGGGATCAACAGACGAGTGAGTGTCAGGGAGCGCACATGAAGACGAAGAGGCCGATGTGGAGGGAGAGCGGCTTCACTTTCTGGAATCGTTTCGATTGGCGGCGTCGTCGACGAGTGCCGGCGTGGACGTTGTGCATCGCTGTGCGAAGAAAAGGAGTGTGTTCAAACAGACGGAAGGCGGGATGGAAAGCGGGTGCGAACGAGAAACCCAATACTTTCGGCGTGATCTCCGATTGGAAATAGATGACTGCAAGGCGAAAAAAGCGGCGAATTCCCGGCCGTCCGCCGTCCCGCCGAGTTCTTCGGCCGTCCGAAACGAAAAGCGGAGATTCGTGGGTTCGATTCGCGCAGTCGGCCGCCTTCTCGGTCCCGTTTACGTTCGAAATGAACTTTGAAACGAGAGAACTTCCTACTGGAGGAGTAAAAAATGACTGCTGTCCCCGCAGACCGTATTGTTGGGGTCTTTCTTGTCCGAATCTTCTCGGCCCCAAATCGCTGCAATTGAGAAGTGGGGAACGAAGAGCGACGTTCGTGAACCCTCGAATCCATTCCACTCGTTGGACGCATGTGTTTGGATTCCGTTTACGAGCGAAATAAAACCCGCCGGCTTCTCGTCCCATTAACTCCCGCGTATTTTCGGTCCGAGTTTCTAATTCCGTTTGGAACTTACGATGGATGTGCGGCGGCATTTCGGAGATCAAACGATGGAAATACGAAGAACAAAGAGGGAAAATGAGAGTGAAATAAACACAGCGAAGTAAAGACAGTTGAACCAACAGCTCGAAAAGAAAGGATTACAAGGAACATGTCGACTGGTTAAACACTCTTTCGCCTTCTTCTTCGATGCACAACCGTCCAGCCGACAGACGAGAACTCACCTCCTCTATCTTCTTGGAGTGCAGGGCCGCCCGTAAAGCGGCGAAGAGAACGATCATCTTGGGCACGTGGAGATCGCCGGAAGTCAAAGGTCTTCTGGTGGATCAAAAAAGGGAATTGGGTGGATGGCCGAGTTCCATCAGCCTACAAACAGTAGGATTTAGAGTAGAAACAATCACGAAAAAACTGCTGAAGATCAAGCAAAGAGAAACGATGAACGGAGTTCGGCGAACGTTCGAACGAGGCATTCGGAAAACGGGAGCTCCCCCTCCTCCTCATTATGATTTTGACGTGCTGACGATTGACAAAAAAGCCGCCAACGAGCGGCAATGCGGGGCGGACTCATCAGCCGGACGGACGGGGCGGCAACTCGCCCGCCCTCGGCCCCACGGGCGGCCGTTTGGGCGGCCGGAGGGCACGTTCTCGCCGTTGATTTCGAGCCTGACCGCCGGTGGGGACGGTGAGCAAAACAACCGGAACGAGAAACATGGCGGTTTGAGTGATCGCGGATGTCATTTCCGCTTTCTGCTCACCCACCTTCCTCGCTTCCTTCCTTCCCCTCCAGCCCCCGCCTTCAACCGCACTTGTTTCTGCTGTCGTTTAAACAAACGCACAATAAACAATTCTCAAGACAAAGAAGGATGGAAGATTGCCTAAAGGACAGAACGCTCGATCATAATCACACTCTCGACCGCTCGTGTCCGCGAGTTCGTCAAATCCGTCTTCCGGTCGTCTTGTTTTCGGCTCGGGCGGCCCGCCGGCTGTTCGGCGGTCTCGTGGCGGCCGATCGAAATTCCTGGCCGTCTTTTAATCACGGTGGCGAAAAGGACAGCAATTAGAACGTAATTTACGACCTGAAGACCGCCCTCCGCGTCACTTCGGAGTGCCGACCGATTGGAACGGCCGAACGAAAGCGGCCCGTGCGGGCGGCACACGATCAGTGATCTCCGCAGCGAAAACAAAAGGGCAGCTGATCGCTAGCAAGGAGACCAATTAAACCAATTGATTTGAGGTCGAGAGCAAAAAGGCGTGAATTTCAACATCAAGGCGGCCGTTCGGGGGTTGATGGCCGCCGTAAACGAGCGCCCAAATGGCCGTCGGACCACCTCGGCCGTTCGCGTGATGACGAGCGAGAGGAAGGTAGTCAAAAAACAGCTGGCCGCATCGTTTCGAAGTGAAAACTTCGTTTTTTGGCGCTGTTCTCGATCCAAACCCCCGCAAGCTGATCAAACACCGGCCACTCGGACAACTCGACGACGGCTCGTGGGTGGACGAATGAGTCACTATGTTACGAGATGAACAGGCAAGCACGTCAACTGATGCTTCGTATGCGGACTCGTACCAAACGAATCAATCGATCCTTGTATTGCATCTAGGTATTCTTGCAGTTCAGCTTCCTATTCGGATCAAACAGATGAATGCAGTGAATGTCTGTTGTCTTGCTTGTGCACTTTAAGGGTCTCCTCACAGTGAAAGCCGAAATCAGAATAAACTTCGACCCCTCGATGCGCGCCGCGAATTTCGATTCGAATTGCAACGCGTTTCGGAGCGGCAGCGAATAAATCAGCGGTCGAGAGGCCCGTTCTGCTTCATAACCCCCTCGCACGTACTCAATGGTGTTCCGCGGCTTCGGCAGGGCGATTAGGGGGCCGCTGTGGCCTTGAGGGAGGCGGCGGGCGATCTGATGAATGACTCCCGCAAGGCCCCCCAATTCGCCGCTTGTTCGACCTAGTTTTTTGCGGCGGGCAGCACAAAGAAGCGGAGCGGTAAGGCCGTTCTCATTCCATTGGATGCGATCGATTGCGGCAAGCAGCAATGTTCGACGGATGCAATTGGGTGGCCATCACTC
This sequence comes from Aphelenchoides fujianensis, assembly GCA_024699865.1. Taxonomy (NCBI): domain Eukaryota; kingdom Metazoa; phylum Nematoda; class Chromadorea; order Rhabditida; family Aphelenchoididae; genus Aphelenchoides; species Aphelenchoides fujianensis. Next base: position 106,984 of record JAMPIO010000216.1, read on the forward strand.
GACCAGACATTTCTTCCTGGTTCATTGTTCGTAATCGAAGCCGCAAAGCAGAAGCACCAGGAAGTGAATCCGCGGCGAACGGCGAGGGTGCCGATCGGAGCGGAAAAATCGACCCCGCTGCTCGTTCGGCATTTCCCGAATCGAATTTGTTTCTTCTTTGTGTTTCCGAAACGCTGCGGCGGTTCTCGAAACGGACGGGCGGGCGGGCGACCTTCGCATTCGGCCGAGCGACCAATCGAGGGGATTCAATTCGCTTTCCCATCGCCGCCGCCCCGACTGTTTGCGGTCCTCTTTGCGCGGCGGGGGGGAACGGCGGGGAACGGTAGGGCCGCTCGAGTGGTTGTTTGTTTGATCGTCGGCACGGAGGTCCAGTCCTTTCATTTCGGAGAGCTCCCTTGTTTATTTGCCTTTCGGCCCAAAGCGGATCGCCCGGCCGCCCGCGGTGGTCCGCGTTGTGCAAGCGAAGACGACGGAGCGGGGCCGCGAGTGATTGTGTGGCCAACCGGCCGGCCGAAGACTTGAAACCCAACACCGGCGGCTTCTTGGTCCTGCACGCCGCTTGTTTGTGTTGCTTGCAACGCGGAAGTGGCCGCCCGGCGTTCTTCGAATCCCCCACGACGCCCAAAGTGCAGCAGGACGGCATCCGAACGTTCGGCTCCATTGTTCCCAGCGCTCTTTTGTCCCCACGAAAGAGGGATCGAAACCGAAGATCTCCGGCGGCCGATCGACCGTGAAGTTCATTCGATTTCTCTCGCTCCCTCACTTCTGCCTCGAATTTCTAATAATCTTTGATTTCTTTCCGCTCGAGCGAGTCGACGACAAACACTCCGGCGGTCGGTCGGTCGGCGGGTCCTCCGATCGGCGCTCGTGCGCACGAAGCGGCGGGAGGACGGCGGACGCGAGGGACGAATCGAGAGTTCCGCGTTGTGGGTGGTCTCAAACAAAGGGGAAGAAGAAGCCGTGCAGAGGGCCTGGGAATTCGGGCGCTGTCTGTTTTTTACGAAATTCCACCCGTTTTTGTTCGAACGAATCCGAAGGGCCGTCGGGACTCTTTTAGCGACTTTCCGCCGAATTTCCGCCATTCTTCTCGACATCGCCGGGGCAAAGTTCGGCCGAGCGGCCTCCCCGGACACCAATAAGCGGAACAAAGCGGGCGTACGGTCGGCGGCCGCACGACCAAGAGGCGTGAAGCGTCGTGGTGTTTGCAGGAGTGAAGAGGAGCGTAATTTGCGCCCTCCCGTGGTGGTCGTCGCTTTGAAATCGATGCCGAACGAACGGGCGGCCCTTGACGCGGCCCTCTAATCCGCCGCCCATCAACAAAACAGCCGAGTGGGCAGCTGACGGCCGGCCGCCGCGGAAGACGTGTTCGAGAGTCGCCCACCGACAGGCCGATCCGATTTCAAACGAAGAACAAACACGATCCGCACCCCGAATCGCTGTGATTAGCCGAACGGAGAGCGGCGGACGGCGGATTTCTCCCGAAGTGGCCGTTGACGTCCAAGAGCCTTCTTTGTGCACGAAGATGAGCTCTTCGGATTAATCGAGAAAGCTTACCGTAAGCACCCGTTTGTTGCCCACTTCTCTCCTCTGTCAAATTACTCATCAATCATGACGTCCATCGGAGTGAACGCACTTGTTCACTTATCGCCTCCATTCGTTAATTACCTACGAAAGAGTTCAAGGGTTCGCTCGCCCGCTTCCCGCCCGCCATTAGGCGAAGGCGGAAGAGGAAATCGCGAATCGATTCGACGAGTCGCCAAAATCGATCGATTTTCGTAACGAAACGTGGCGCCTTTCCAAACTCGAGAAGGCGGAAGTGGACGGCGGGCGTCGCGTTCGCCGCCTTTGAAGCGAACCGCCTCGTTTCTCGTGTTCAGCGGGCGGAAGAACCGACCGGGATTCTTCGAGTCGAGAGTGCGTTTCCGATTGGAAGACAAGAGAAGTGATTACTTGTAATGGTGCGTTGCTTGAAATCGATTCTCCCGACCGGAGATCGTCGCTCGAGTAATGGGCGATTCGAGAACAAAGCGGCGGAAAGAAGTGGAACGAGGCGAGTCGACGAGTCGGAAAATTCGGAGCGCTCGCGCCTGAATTCCCGCCGCCAATTTGCTCTCGCACCAAATCGGTCGCACCTTTCGAGTCGACGCAACACGGGCGTTCTCGCCGCGAATCTTCTTTCGCTTTCCGTCGTCACAGTGAACGCTCCAACACGTCTCGTTCGTAAACAACCTCGCCGTCCTCTTCCTCGTCCGCCCGCTCCTTTCTTCGGTTCGCAAAGAAAAGCCGCCGCCTCTTCACACGCCCGGCCGCCTCGTCCGTCCGTTCGGCTGGCCTTTGGTCTTGCGGGAGGCCGGGCGGCCTGCTCTATTCCTCCCAATTCGACGGACTTTTGAAAGAAGCACGAAAATAGACACACGCCCCGAATTATCGAAACACAAACCGCCACTCGGAGTGCTCCTTTTCGGACACCAATTCGACCGCTTGTCCTCTTTTGGACACGGCCCTCATCACTCGGCATTCGGCAAGTGATTATGATGTTCGAAGACACAAGCTTTCAGCTAGCTCGGCCTCCGCGACCTTCGGCCCCGTTCGCTTTACGAGCGGCCGAAGCCAAATAAAAGTCGCGGGGATAATCCGAAGCCGGAGGGGCTCGAATTATCCCATCTGCCCGTCCGCCTGCTTATTGTGTGCGTGTGAACGGCGGAGGGCCGGAAAATGGCTGGAATTCGAGCCGCCGCTGATTGCCGCAATTAGCGGCCGGCTACTTCCGCTCGTGGGAAGAAATTCAATTCGCGCGTCCACTCCAGCCGCTTATCATTCGTGCACTTGAGGGCGGCAGGAGGGGCAGCGGGTGCAAATGAGCGGACTTTCGAATCCCCCCGTCGCCCACCACTCGCCCGTCCTTTCGGCGGTCCGCGCAGCCACCTAATTAGCGGTCTCCTGCTCGTTCACGGCCCCCATTCTTCCCCCTTTGCGGCGATCCCCGTCCTTGTGCATTCATTCGGATTGCTGGGCGCTGCTGCCGCCGCTGCAAACTTCGCGGAGTTGGTTTTCCGTCCGGCAGCGCGAACAAAAGAATCCGCCCGCTTTTTCTGCCTCCTTCTGTTCGGTTGGCCGCTCGAACGAACGAACGACTCATGTTCGCATTCACCGCTGCCCGTCCCTCTTCTCGCCGCTCGGCCGACCGGCCGGACGGGCGAGGGTCATTCATGAGCGGCCCGCCTTGTGCGCGTACTCGACCGAAAACGTCCAATTAGTTTCTTTTTGTTCTAATTGGTCCGCCGGCCGAGTGGGGAGCCCAATTTCGCGAAAGGACGTCCTTTCGAACGGGCGCAATGATTGCAATCGGACGAGAGTCCAGCGATCCGCTTTCGCTTACGCAAACCGAAAGGAGAAAGCGGATAATCGGGCACGAAAGTCCGCAATGATTCCTTTGGTTAATCAGGGGACGGCCGGGAGTCCGAAATCCGAAGGGCGTTTGCACGAATCCGGACGTTCGTTCGTTTCGTCCACCAAACAAACGGATTCTTCGGCGGCTGTTTTCGCTCTCGACATTCGGCGGAAAGTTCGCTGCGTGGCGGCCGCCAAACGATCGCCGAAATGCCGTCGGCTTCTCCTTCGCTCTGACTCACGAACGGGAGACGAGAGCGCCATTTACCGAACGGCAGACACGTGCCCAAAGGTGCGTAATTGAAGCGAAGGGCGGTTGTAAAAGAAGCCGGCAGTTTGCCCACAGTAACCGCACGGCGGTGATCGCCGCTCCCTTCTGCTTGCTCGTGTTCCTCTCCCAACTTCCACTGGGCGTCTTGAAGATCGGTTTATTTTAAAAACAGAACAACAAATGAGAAGTGGGGGGAAAACAACTCGTCAATGCGCTACCGTCCGTTGTCGAAGATAAAAGTGGGGAGAAGGAAGCCGTTAGATTTACGGAGAAGGCGGGCGGATGAGAAATCACCTCTATGGAGTACAATACCTGTTTCTCAAGTCAAAGTAAGGAACGGAGAAGACCCTACGGTGGAGAAGAAAACGGTTGAGAACATGCGAAAAGCGGAAGATTTCTGTCCATTCGGAGTGAGATTGAACGGAGAACACGTGCGGGGCGTGTTCGCGAAGCGTTCGGACAGCGGATCGCTTCGATTAGGCGGTTTCCCGATCGGAGGAGAGTGGAGGGGAGAGAATCGGGCCAAAGGAGTCGAATTGCAGCAGCGGGCGGGCGGACGCTCACGGGAGGGGCTGCGGGGCTCGTGGCTGTCCCACAGCACGGAAATCGGTGGGCCGCGCTGGTTATGCCGAGAAGAGAGGGGAGAGGAAATGAGGGCGGGTTCCAAACTGGATGCGCGAAAAGCGGAGTGGATCGCCGTCGGCGGCGGATCTGCGGGCGGCTTAAATTAGCGGCGCGAAACGGAAGCAAAGACGCGAGGAACGGCGGGGATCTTAAGTGGGAGATGCGCACAAAGAACGATCAGAAAACTTAACAAGCGGTCCTAATGGAGAGAAACGAAGCAATTCCTGACTACCTAATGGAGACTAAAGCTTTGGAGTTGATACACAAAACGGTGCCCGTGTATTGCAAATAATTCCAGTGAAGAGGACGGGGAACAAAGAGAAAGAAGACGATTGCTACCTTATTGATTACTACGATAAAGCGGGTGGACTGGAAGGAAACGGGATCAACGAAGGGCGGCGGCAGACCGGCGAGTGAGCACCCGACCGGCGTCCGCGTTGAGACCTGGGCGAAGTCGACTCGGTTCAAGGAACAAACAAGAACAGGGACTACCGGCTGCAGGGCGGGGAGCCGACTGCTTTCAAGTGGACCACACGCGTGCGTCCAGCGGTCCTAACGGGCGATTTGCGAGAGAAACTAAGAGACTAAAGACGTGAGAGGATGAGAAAAATCGATTCAATACTAATGATACGGGGGCGGTGGTGGCTCAGCTGGTAGGCGGTCGGACTTCCCGTCGGGTTGGCGCCGCTTGCTGGTTCGAGTCCCCGCCGACCCCCCTCGCCCACGCGGCTCGGCGACCGCAAGCTTCGGCTGGGTGTAGTAGCCAATCTCGCAACCGCTCCGGCAGTTGCTCCACCGCGGAAACCCGCTGAGTGTGGACTAAATTTGCTCCTAAAAAAAAAAATTTACTAATGATACAAGAGAACGTTAGTGCAAAGAAAAGTAAGAGTGACTAAATGATGGAAGGATCGATGCAATTGGAAGGAGACCACACGATTTGCGACGTTCAGATGACGATCGGCACGCGCTGCTCGTCCGCGACCTCCGGCTCGTCCGCTTCGGCTTTGGCCTTGGAGCGCTTCTCTTCGACGACCATCGGGCGGCCGACGGCCAGCGTCTTTCGCTTGCGATGGCGCCGCTTGAAGGACGGGACGTCCGAGTCGTCCAGGTCGTCGTCGGTGAACTCGCCGTCCGTCTCCTCGTCCTCGTCCAGCGGCAGCGTGGCGAAGAAGTCGACCATCGGGCGGGGAACCACGTGGTCGTCCTGCGGTTCGGCCGGCGGCTTCACGTCCGCGCGGAAGAAGAGCGGCGGCATGTCTCCGCGGATCTGGCCGGTGAACGCCTCGCTGAGCGGTCGGGGCTCTTCGGGCGGCGGCGGCGGGATGGATACGCCGACCTTCTGCAGGAAGAGCTCCTCGGCGTCCTCCTCCACGCGGTTCTCCTTCTCGCCGACGATCGCCGCCTCCTCCGCGTTCTTCGCGGGCTCCTCGTCGTCCGAGTCCGCGCTGTACACGATGTACGCGGTGGGCACCTTCGGGCGCGTGATCACGGGCGGCGGCGGCTGCGGCACGACGCGCCGTTGCAGGAACGTCCGCTGCGGCGTCATCGAGCGGCTGGCCGCCCGGATGGCGCGACGAGGCGACGGCGACTGGCGGCGGGCGGTGATCGCGTTGAAGGGCCGCTTGTTGTTCTCCAGCAGCGCCTCGCACTCGATGGGAACCCTGAAGAAGAAGAGAGGATTAGAATGTGTGGTCTGTGTGAATCTGTTTGAATTTTGATGCTTGGGCAACGTTCTCCTCCTTCCTTTCCTCTTGTACGTGCTTTGTGCTCTCGAGCGACCGCAAGCAGACCGCTTTTTGCAGCAACACTCCGCTTTTTGTGCGCGTCGTAAGGCAATTTGGGGAATGCGATTAGCGTGCAGCGATCCCCCGACTGTCGCCCGTTCCAGAAGCAGAAAGAAGGCAAAAATCAATTCACTTATGGACGCGAGTCGTCTGTTCCCAGTCGGCAGCTAAACAACCGCCCGACCCAAAGGAAGCGGGTCAAGTGCGGGGGAGCGGGCAGATGTTCGCGAGGCTGCCGCTCGCACTTCGCCGCGCGATAAGCAAGCCGCTCGTCTGCCCATCGAATTCCGCGATCCGGGGCGCCTTTTTGTTTGTTCGTGGGCGGCCATCTGCTCGCGCGATCGATCGGTTTTGCACTTCCTGCCGGCCGCTCAGCTGCGGCCACTTCGTCGCGTTGAACGGGACGATCTCTGCACTCGATTCGGTGTGCTTCCTGCCTGCCAGCGATCACCTCGCCGCCTTCCGAACATAAAATTCGGGCCGTTAAATCCGAGCGGGCAGATCGGACGTCGCATGCCCCAATTAGCGGACAATCCGCGTCGCCCGAAGTGTCCATAAAATCGGGGCGGCTTGCGGCAGCGCGGATCGTAAAACGCCGTAAATTCGAAGCGAGCGTTGCGAACCGACTGCCCTGATTTCCGATCGCCCGACCAATAAACTCGGGGCACAAAGAAAGCGACTCGCGGGCGACGGGCAGGACGTGAACCCGCGGCGTTGTCCGCCTTACGGCCCGCCGCCCCGCCGTCACGACGGCCGAGAGACAGGCGGCCCGCACTCGACGCGCAAACACTCCAGCCGCCGCCCCGCCGACAATGCGGACCGGCCGGCCGGCTACCGCGCGCGAGCAGGCCGACCGGAACGCGATTAGCGACTTGTGCCGCCGAATCGGCTTCCAGTGAGGCAGAAAGCGCCCCGCTTTGTTGTCTTTCGGGCGACGAGGCGACGAGAAACGAGCGGAGTGGCCGTTTGAGCGAAAACAATCAAATCCCCACATTTCCAGTTCGAGCGACGGTCCCTCCAGCTGCCCGCTAGTCACCTCTCGATTACAAACCGCTCATCAATCAACGGTGGGCGAATCCGAAGAAACCGAACGAAGCGGACGTCATGGTCGACGGCCGCGCGTCCGCTCCCTCTAATTACACCCCGATGCCCGTCTTCTGCCTGCTGTTCGGCGCTTTCCGCGTCGTTCCACCCGGTGAATGGGCGTCGAGGAGGTCCTTGCTGCGGGATGAATGGCCGCCGCCGTTGGTTGAATGGGCGAATTTGCAACAGAATCGGCCTGCAAACATCACCCCACTCGCTGCAGCCGTTGATTTGCGGAGTTTTACGAACGAAAAGCGACTCGAATTCAATTTTATTGCCGCCCTTTCCGCGACGTCAAGCCGTCCGCCGGTCGAAAACAATCGGCGCGTTCAAATTCGTTTAGTGGGCAGCGGCGCTGGTCACCCAATTCGAAGCGGCGGCGAGCGGACGGGAAGCGCATCTGCGGCTGCAGTCAGTCAGGGGGATGCACAAATTTGCGTTGATTTATGGGCACCGTAGTGATCCGAATTACGTGTCGGAATGGTCGGACGGGCGGCTTGTTTCCGCTGCCCGCCTTCTAATCAACGTGCCGGGCGGGAGCGCCATCGAAACGCGGGGTGCTCGTAAAACAGGCTCTCGAATCGCGCCGATCCGCTGCCCCGCCCGCCCGAATGTTGCAAAGCGAGACGCCCGCAGCGATCGCGAGGCGACGAGCCGCCCGACGGGACGGCGCTGATAAAAGAAAAGCGGTCGGGGCGTGCGGCCGGCGGGCGATCGATCATCAAACCGAGCGGCCTTGTGCTTCCCCGTACCGCCACCCCGAGTTCAATGGGCCAACGGCGTGCAGCTGCCGCCTTCACGTTCGAATTCGTCAGATTCCAAAGAGCTGCCTGATTGTGTGCGGATTTCGATCTCTTCCATTCGCGACTTGTGCCCGAAAGTCGCCCGGCTCATCGGGGCTCTCCGCAAAGCAAATCCGCCGCCGCCGCAAACACGAACGAGTCGGGCGGGGGACGCATGCGGGGCGCTGACGGTCGAAAGCGGGCGGAAAGCGACGAAGAGCGGCGAAGAGGGGCGTCTTATCGTCCCCTCAAAGCGGCCTTCTGTGTGCCGTTTGCCGCTGCTGGAGTGCGCCGTCGCTCGAAATGCCGCAAAGAGCGGCGGGGGTCGAGGATCAAGAGGAAGCGGCCGTGTGCGTGCGGCAATTCGTCAAATCTCCCGGCCGCCAGTGTCGCTGGGACGGGCGGATGATTGCGCGCCGTGGGGTCGGGCGGCCAAGAAGTAGCCGAGCGCATCGCCCCCGCTCGTCTATCGGCCGCCGAATCTCGTGCATTCGCCGGGCGTCAACAATTCGCAATTTCCGCTCCGATTTGTTCGCGGTGCAACAGGCGAGAGCGGAAGCGAGATAAGCGAACCGTCAATCTCGCCGCGCGCCCCGTCGAGCGTCGAGATCGCACCGCGTTCTCCCCTGGGCGCTGCGATTTGTGGTCGTCCGCAAATCGAGTGGATTTTCGGGCCGGTTTCCCGCTGCTCGCTAATGACTGCGGCGGCACCGAAGGGGCGAATTGGACGGGCGGTGAAAAATGGCATGTTGCTGTTTCTTTGTCCGCCCGGACGCCTCGCCGGTTCGCTTCTCGCCGCCGCCACTCCCGTCCGCCCGACATGCTCAAATGACTTCGTCGCCCGCTGCCGTCGAATCCGCCCGGCGGAACGAAGCGGCGAACTTCGCCCCGCTCGCCGTCGTTTCGAGCGGTTCGGTCGGGGCCGTCCGCCGCTCCGCTATCAACGGCCCTCGCCCTCGCACGTGAACACGGCGACCTCCGAACACGAGCGGCGAGCTGCAGCTCGCTCCGCTTTGATAAAAAATCGACAGGCGCGTGACGAAAACGATTGTTGCACGTTGGGGCAATCGAGCGCGATTCCCGGAGCGGCTGTCAGTGCGAACTCTTCACTTTTGACGACCAAAAAAGTGCCCGAGAGCGCGAACCTGATCGGCGAGTGAAAGGCGGGCGGCAAGCAGGAAGCAATTTGTTCCCGTCGACGCACGGGGATCAACAGACGCGCAAATTGCACTCATCGTTTGGAGGCAGCCCGGGAGTTTATTCGGCGCTTGAAAGCGGCCAAAGGCAACCGGCGGGCGAAGAGCGAATTCCCGATTGTCGCCCCGATTTGTAGTCGACCTTTCGGGCGCCGCCGTAAACACAGCGGTGTCGCCAGTGCAGCTCGAATGTCGCGGGTTTGGCCGCCCCACCGCCGCCCAATCGTTCTGCCTCGAATGGCCGAATTGGGTCAAATTCTCCCCACGTGCTCATCAACGCGCAGCAAGACGCCGAACGCAAACTTCGCGGCCTAATCGCCGCCTTGGCGCCCAAAAACAGCTGCACGGCGGTCAGGCGGGTCATCCGGATGTCAGTTGCGCAATTCGGAGGCTTTGAGAGGCGCCCGACCGGCTGCAGCGATCGTAAACGTCCGCCTGGCTTAACGCCATCAAACGGCGGGATTGTGATCGGCCGACGTGCGGCTTGAATCCATCATCTCTTCGTCCATCTTCCGCCTCCGCGTGTAAACAACCGCCCAGCGAGAGCAGCGATGCGTGTGCGGCGTGGATTAGGCGAGGCGGCCAATTGGTCGGTCGGGGCGGAAGGGATTAGAAACCCGACCCCCCGCTCGGCCGCTCGAGACGAAAAATCAACGACGAGAAGTCGAGGCCGAAAGTCCCGAATTTCATACGCTCGCCGCCCGCCCTGCACGCTCTGATTACGATTGGGGAGGTCGAAAAAATGCCTGCGATCAACCCACTTCCTTTCCGACTGCACTCCCGCGATTGCCGCCGGCCGGCGAGTGTAAACCGCCCGCCAGACGAGACTGTCGGACAGGCTGCACCCAGAGGAAGCAGACGAGAAGAGAGTTCAGTACGAACGTTTCTCCTTCCCGCTGATAAGTTTTTCTTTTGCTTCAACGCTCGCTGCTCGAGCGGACGGGGCGAAAGACGAAGCGGCGGCGGCGGTCGGGGGAAGCGGGGCGCGCGCAAGACGGCCGGCCGCCCGACCCGCAAGCGGGCGAGCGAGCGGCAGGCAGCGGCGGCGAAAGAAGAGGATTAAACGACCGGGGAGAGCGCCGCAAGGAAAAGAAAGACGGGGAACGTTGTCGTTTGCTCGAATCGAATGCAGAAACTGGACCAATGGAAGGGAACTCACTGTCGCATGTCGCTGCGGGCCTTGCGCAGGAGGATGGAGGATCAACAGGTTCCGGCGGAGGTTCACGGAGCCGCGGCCGCTGCCCATCTTGTCGCAGGAGAGGCGAACGAAGCGCTGGCAGATCTCGCGCTCATTCTGCTGCCGCTTGGCGAGCTCCACGTCGTTGTGCAGCATCGTGTTCGTTCGGTGGGGCGGTGGGGGAGTTCGCCGGAGGTACCCGTGTGCGAGCGATCGACCGGCACGTTGCCACGACTTCCAGGATCAGTGAACGGCGGACATCGTGCGGCAGGAGTGAATGGAGGACGGGGCTGAGATCACCGCAAGCTGAAAGCAAGCATTGAATTCGAGAACGAGGACCGAAAGCACTCACCGACGAGGATGCAGGAGGTTGTACAACGCAATTGTGGAGAGGGAAAAGGCAGAAGAGGAGAGGCCCGTGGGTCGCGACCGGCGCGAGTGAATTGAAGAAGCGATGCACCGGTGGGGTTCAAAGGTTGTCGGTCTCCGCCGACGTCTTCGAGCTGCTCGACTGGTGAGTTGTGCGGACAGCCCGAGGAGATTGTACGGTTCGCTCAACCCGAATGAAGATACCGCCTGAAATAAACACACGAATTAAACAAACGACCTCCGATCCACGCGCGTTAATCACGACTTTCGATTTCCGCGAATCGCCGCCCCGAAAACAAGACCGTTTAATTCGCGGCGGCCAGCAGGAGGCCGGCAGCAAGTGCGGAGCGCGTGAATCAGGCACCAGGCGGGCGCAATGAGTGTGAATTGCAATTAAACGAGCAGCGGCGGGCGAAAGTCGGCCGATAGGAGGGCAGCCGTGCTCGCGGCGCTACAAAACTCGCCGTCTACCGTACCGACGGCCGGGGATTGATAAGCGGCAAAAAACAGGTGGAGGACGGGGCGTAACGATCGGCCGCCCGCCTTAAGTGGCAGACGCAGCGGCGGCAATTGCGCAATTTTGCTCGCGGGAACGAGCAGCAGGCAGCGAGTTGTGAAAGGATCAAGAATTAAAATTACGGTAGACACGTGCTGCGATCAATCGAAAGAATCGCGGCGGTCAGATTGAGAGAAGATGCGAGAAAATGTTCCAAGTCAGGGAGAATTTCGAGCAGAAGACCAAAAAACAAGTCTTTTCCGCCTTTTCTCTTGCAACTCTCGTCATCCTTCTGCATTGAAGAAACAAAAGAAACATGCGGATAGAATGCAGCCGGACAATCGAAAGCAGAAGTCAAGAATCGGGAAACTCTGCTCCCGGTTTGCCAAGTCGAGAGCGGCGAGCGGCGGACCACACCGCCGTCTTCGTCCGTCGCCGAAGTGAAAAACGAATAGCCGCCGCCGACCGAGCGGTCGGGAGTGTCTCTCGCCCCTTCCCCCGAATTCTATTCGGTCGGGGCAGCGCCCTCCGCCCGCAAAGACCGCCCGCCCCTCGCCGCCGAGCAGTGCGACCGTCAAAGAGGGGGAGTGGAGGCGGTACGAAGCGAAGACTCCGCTTCACTGCTCTCGGGGCGGGCCCCATCCGCTCGCCGCTCCGGTACGAAAGGCGAAAAGGAGGCGGAGCCAGCGGGAGAGCAAAAAGCGGCCTCCCTTCCCTCCGATGGCGGTTGAAACGTCGGCGAACAGTGGACGGAGGGCGGATTCCGGCCGGCCAACTGCCCGCCGACGGGGTGGTGCGCTTCGCGGCTCGTGGGGCGGCGCCGCTTCGTGCGCAAACACGAAGCTTCCCGGCCTGCAATTTTCCCAATTCAGCGCCCCTCCCGCCTCCTTTGTCCATTACAGTACCGTGCGGGCGACCTTTGGACAGGCAGAACCAGAAACTGGATTGAGAAACGCCACACGCACGAAGCGGAATTCGATTCACGAATTTCGAAGCTTCGAGCACAAGCGAACTCGAACGTGAATAGCGAGTGAAAGGCGAGGAATAATCGGAGTCGTGAGAGTTCCCGAAGAAAACAAGCGGGTTTCGTAATCGAACAGAAAGCTTCATTCATTCCGTGCGTTCCCGCAAGCCGCAAACGAGTCAACAATCAAGAATTCAAGAGAAGGCCGTCCGCCGAAGCGGGCGGCGGATGGGCGCGGCAGGAGGAAAACGACACGAAAATGTGTGAATATTAATGGACAGCGGGGCGGCCGAAAGGGGCCGAAACGCCCTTGGACGACGGCGGCGGTCGAGGCCAAAGACCCCGCTGCATAAACGGCGGCCCGGGAGTTTTCGGCGCGTCCGTGATGATGCGGGCGGATAGCCCTCGCCGCGCTCTCGGCCTTCGGAAGGAACGTAGTTACAGAACGGAATCAAAAGAAGAAGCAGGAGGATGGAGGTTGTTTTCGGATGGAGCGGCGGTGTGCGCCAAAGAAACAGACGACCGGCGAGAACCGCGTGCAAAACAACCTGTAACACGCGATTTATGTTCGGGAGTGCGGCGGCGAGCGGATGCCGACAAAACGACCGCCATAAAGACGGCGCAAACTTCGGGCGGCCGGCAAACACGCGGCGGAAAGGTCGGCATTCGAGTCGCTCAAACGGCCGGCTGATTGGTTTGGACCGTCGGGTGCGGGGGCCGTCCCCTGCTTCGGCAATCAGCGAGCGGCGATTGGATTTGGACAGCCCGGCTCGCAGATTACCGGCTGCGTATTGTGTGTGGCCTTCGGTCGGCGGTCGTGAAAATGAGCAAACGAATTTGGAGGAAACAAAATTAGGGGCGCGAAGCTGCAGGTGTTCTCCGAGCGGTCTCGCCGGTTTCCGCCCGCCCACCTGCCCGCTTGCCGCGCCGCCCGGCCGCCTCGCCTCATTTCGCATTCCCGGCAAGTGGCGGCCATGTCGCCGCTGGAGCGGCCATTGTCCGGCCGGTCGCCACAGCATTCGCGGCTCGGGCGCCGGGCAGCTCGCAGCTTTGTGAACCCCGAAAATAATTTGCATGAGGCGAATCGAAAACACGGCCTTGTGATGGAAATCAGAGTGCTTGGCGATTGAATTGCTGTTGAACACACACGTCCACCCCCGACCGCAAGCGTTGGGAAACACCGGCGCCGAAATTGGACGCACTCCCGCTTGCTCAAGCGCCCGACCGGCGTCTTCGGGCGGAAACCTTGGGGCTTAACCCAACACCGCTGCAATTCGATCTCCGCCTTCCCAAAGCGTGTTTTCCTGTGCCAATGGCAGCCGAGAGGTCTTCGAAATCAACGGCTTTCGGCGTCCTTCACGAATCCCCGCCGTCGGGGCGGCGGCGCCCACTTGTGTTCGGTCGGAGGCCAAACTTCATTCCCGCCGCCGTCCAATTGTGGCCGCACTAATAATAAGCACTCGACAATCGGTGCTTGTCGGCTACCGTACGGAAAAGACATTATTTTGATAAGCGGCAGGTAATTCTTGAGTTTCCCGGCGGCCGGCTTATTGAATTGCAGTCGGGGGACGAGTGGCTGGAGTGGCGGCCAAAGGTCGGCGGCGGGCGCAGTGCGGGAGTGAGTACTCGGCAGTCGGCTGAGTTCTCGGACCCGATCAGAAGGACCCCACGGCGGACGCACGACTCTTCCGCACAGGAAGCGCGCTCACCTTGACGGCGCGCAGCGATCGGGAATCCATCAGGAAACGCCCGCATCCCCCCGAACAATTACCTTTCCCATTCAACTCATTGTTGTTTTCGCAAATATGAGAACAGGGCGGCGGAGGGGCGCGCACGGAGCGCGGAGGGACGGGCGGGCAGGTAGAGCGGGCGGCGGGGCGGGGGCGCTTGGGGCTCTCAATCAGCAGCGAATCCATCGAAGAGAGAGGCGTGCAATCGGCTCTTCCCTGCGGTCCGCGCAAAAACCCTCCATTCTTCAGGAATTTCGCTCGCACAAGTGCTTTCGAAAGCCGTCCACTTGCAAACACATCCCATTTGCAACGGGCGGAATAATGAACGATGGGAACAATGGAAGCCACAATCCGGAAGCAAATTGCTGGTGCGTGCGGATTGAACGGAGCGCAGTTCGAGCGGCAATCCCCTGCATGGACGCTCGAGACTGCGAGGGGCGAACGAAAGCGCGGAAAGGACCTTTTGATTGCGCCAATTCCCTTCTTACGTTTTCAATCAGCGGCCTCGTCGCCGAGCGTTCGAAAGGAATCGAAAAAACCCGCCGCCCGTCCCGTCGGTTCGAGCAGCAAATCGTTCGTGTTCGTCTTGATTGGAATCGGGCGTTTGAACGACGTCGATTGGGCGCAAAGGCTGCTCGAGGTTGCCGCCGAACAACAAACCAATGAGCCGCTGCGAGCGAAGGTGGCGAGTTCGAATAATCAGGCTGCATTCGAGCTCGAAAGAACTCGGGGCACCCCCGCCTTGTAGTCGCCATCGAAACGAAACACTCGCCCCGTCGGGTGGCGTGCAATTCGAAGGCGGACGGGCGACCACGCTGCAAAATCCCCGATTCTGCACACCGACCGGCCGCCCGAAATCTCAAGGCGAAAAGGATGCGGCGGTCGTGCGGCGAGCGGTCCGCGGTGCGGGCGGCGGCGCGGGGCGAACGAAGGAGAAGAAGGTCGGCGGACGGGCGGCGATTTGCGTCCCGCATCGGTCGGGCGGGCGGTCGGTGCGGTTTCCGCTGGTCGGACGAGCGGGATTAAACGCGAGCAGAGCGAGCAGATGATCGCCATGTGTCCCACCAGTAATTATTGCTCGAATCAAGCCACATTCAACGCGAAACGAACTAATCGATCACACGCCCAAGAGACATTCGGGCATCCGACTCGTCCTTTCAGGCGACCGAATTCGAAATCGGGCGGTTCGGAACAAAGGCGGCGCACGGAAGACCTTTGCGGGCAGAAAGGCGAGTGATCGCGTGTTTCGATTGTTGCCTTCTGCCTTACCAAAAGTTCACTCCCGCACGCGATCGGCATTGAAATCGAGATTGTCGGCAATTCGGGGCGCTGTTAATGCGTTTGGTCTTCGCTAAAGAGACGGTCGGTCGAGACACGTCGCCGCGGCGAATGACGTGCCCGCCGAACCGCTCCTCTCCCCGATGTCCAACAGCCCCCAGAGCCCGAAGAAAGCGGATCAGCGCCGAGCGGGCGACCTTTGATAAAACCCGCCAGCTCGGCTATTCGGCGCTCGCCGCACCGGATTGCTTTCAGCCGCAACGAAAGTCGGCGGGGCGAACGAAACGGGCAGCGTGTACCGCGGATTCACACGAAAGAACGCGAGGAGCAGAGGGCGGAAAGGATAAACGCTGCTTCGACCCGTAAACAGCCCGTCATGCTGCTCGTTTGCACCGAAAACAAACCCGCCGCCCGTTCGCTCGGCGGACGCCCGCCATCGTCGCCCGTCGATCAAACACCGGCCGAGAATTTTCGCAACGCGGCAATTGAAATGCGGAGGACGGCGGGCAAGACATTCGAGCGGCGGCGTGTACATGCGGCAGTTAATGATGCGCTCTTGCCGGCGGCCGGGGGCGAGAGGTCGGAGTGTCGAAACGAGCCCACTTCATAATTACGGCCGGCGCTGTCCGAAAGACCAGGCCGGCCGTCGACTTGGGCCATTTGCATGCAGGACGCGGCTTTGTCTCATTGCATTACTCCCCTTGACAAATGAAACTTGCACGCAATCGCCCAGGGAAAAGACAAGACGTCGCATAAATTGAAAATTCGCGCTTTCTTAATCTCCCCAACGCCCCATCGCGCAATATGGCGGCGCCCATCTGCGGGCGGCCGGGCGGCGGGCAGAAGCGAGCGGCCCTGCTTGCAACATTCGCGAAGAGGGGTGGAAGGCGAAAGATAACCGCAGGAAAGGGGGCTGACCGCAAGGCCAAGGAATCAAGACACGAACGACCACACGGCTCTCGCCGGCCGACGGCCGATCGGTCACCTTCCGTTCGGCTCTCCGGATCGGACGTCTGCACGGCGGGCA
Source organism: Aphelenchoides fujianensis (assembly GCA_024699865.1). NCBI lineage: Eukaryota > Metazoa > Nematoda > Chromadorea > Rhabditida > Aphelenchoididae > Aphelenchoides > Aphelenchoides fujianensis. The sequence continues at coordinate 123,155 of JAMPIO010000216.1, forward strand.
TAAATCTTCGACTTGCGTAATTGCCCAGCGAATGCCTCCCACACATAAAAACAGAATCGACCTTCTGCCCGACAGCACAAAGGACCATTATTCACGGGCCGGACGGCGAGCGGCGAGAAAAAGCCGAAAGCAAACGTGAAAACACGCATTCAATTGCGGTCGGCCGATCGATCACTCCCGCCGCTCCATTTCATGACCTGCCCGGCCCGGATCCCCAATCCGGAGATCGAGACGGTAAACAGAAAATATCCCTCGCTTTCTTCATGTTCCGCTCATCAAAACAACAACCGGGCGAGCGAGCGAACGGGGCGGCCGGCGAGCACCTGCTGCTCCTCCAACCGCACGGGCAATGAATTCGGAAGAAATGGCATAATCGAGGCCACACTCTCCGCAGTCAACAAGGCGATTGAAAGGCGGAAAGAAATCCATTTGCAGCCCGGCGAATGGCCCATGACGGGGGCGAATCAAAGCAAACCCGTGAGAGACAATTGAGACCGCCGACAGCAGACGAAAATTCGCACGGCTGGCTGGAGGTTCGTGAAAGCGACGCGAAACGAACGAACCTCCTCCGCTCGATCGCTGCAGACGCGGAGGTTCGCGAAACGAAGCGAGTGATTTGCCCGCTCGTTATCAGCGTCACGCGTCGTGGAAGTGGGTGGACGGGGCGGCCAGGAAGTGCAGACGAGTTGCGGGCTTTCGGCCGCCTCCGCCGTAAGCATGAGCAATTCGCCGCAGGAAATAACCGTTGAACTCTGCCCGCGTTCCCCACCTGGAGATCGGCGGGACGGAACCAAAGCGGCCGCCTTTTGTCTGCTCCCGACTCCCGAACGCGGCCGGGCGGGCGGGCGGGCGGCGGCGGAAGGGTGACGGGAGCGGGGCGGCAGCGAACGGGGGGCAACTTGACGTCGCCCGCTCTGACATTCCGCCTTGTTCACGGGCGACCGTCGGGCGCAAATTTGTTCGTGCGCATCGATCACGTCGATTTGAGTGCATGAATGGGCGCGGGTTCACGGGCAAAAAATAAGGAAAACGATTCAATTCGCGATTTTCCGAAGATCAAAACACGCTCTCGAGCAATCCGCCCGCTCGCATGCCCGTCGGGGGGGGTGTGTGCACCTGCCCGAGGGAAGGCAGGAGTGGATTCGCACCCCAACTCAAACATTTCGCATTCGCCTCCCATGTTTATTGATCTTCGTGTGTTGGGGCGACGGAGACGGCGATGGGTGGAAGGAGAGCGAAGCGAAACGACAAACACTCTCGGCTTTTATTTAGTTTGCATTCGTACGAATACAGCGGAAGTATTCGAGACGAGCATTCATCGTCAGATTGCACTTTCCCTCTCTGCCCGCAATGAAAAGGCGGCATTTGAGGCCACACGTTATTTCGCTCTCGTTCTCCTTGTTTTTATCACAACAAGCCGCCCGCCGCGACAGCTCAACGGGCCGTCGAATCACACTTTTGGTTGGGGGCGACCATTCATCACGCTCTCAACAAGACTTCTCTTCCTTCCGCTCGCCTGCCCGCCTCGAATCGAAACACGTCAACCCGCCTTTGTCTTCCGCCCAGAGAGCGCGCGAGGCGGCCGCCGCGCTCATTTCTCTTCCTCTCGCCCGCTTTCGAGCGGAAGTCGGCGGCGGGCTGATCGCCGCCCCACGAACCACAAAATCCAAGACGAGGCGACTGATAACCTCGCTCTCACCTCCACGCTCATGCAACGCCTTGCTTCTTTGTTGCGAACAAGGAGCCGCCGGAGTGCTCACGAATCGCATCGAGCGACCTCGTAAAGCGGACCGAAAACGGCGGCGATTTGGCGACTTGCAAACGACTTCGCTCGACGGTCAACGAGCTCCGCTTCGCCCTTTGCAGAGGCATGAAAGGCGCCGAAATGGAGTGAGCCGAAGGGAACGAGCCGAAGGGGGACGAACATGAAAGAATGTTGCGTTTAGCGCGCCCACGTACCGCGCGGATGATCGCCTCGTTTCGAGCCGGTCGAGTGCGAAACAAACCAAACACCAATCCGATCGGACGATTCGCAGCAATTATCCCTCGAATGAGATCAAACGACAGGCGTTGGAGGCTCGACGTTCTGGCCACGTCCCCTCGGGCTTTTGTAATCGATTCGTTCCGGAACGAGTGTACAGTTTTCCTTTTAATTATTCCACTCGCCAGACAGCCGCCGGCCGTCTCGGTCGGGCAATAACTCACGGTCGGGGCGGGCGCGTGTTTGAACAAGTGTTCTTTCCGCTGTGGGTGGTCTCCGCGAACGAACGAACGATGATAACTGGCTTCCTTTTCGGGTGCGCTCTTTGGGTGCGCGTTCCGCTCGAACGGCGGCGGCGGCGGGCGCATGAAAGCGGGGGAACGAGCGGACGAAACTCGTAAAGTTTGAGAATCCCGTCCGTTCCGCCGCCCAACTGACTCATTGGAGGCGGTGGACGCGCGGAGCAAAGGTCGAAAGAAACCCGCACCGATTCGAATGCTCAATGTGAACTCAACACCGCTCCTTCAAGATCCCCGTCTTTCGCAACCGCACGGTCCTCGCTCGGATTATGAAAGCGGACAACGGGAACCATTCACTCGATTGAATTGCCGTCCGGCGGGTATTTCGAAACCCAACGGCCGGCCGAGTGACTACCGTAAAGACGACTGTTTGCAATCAAACACGCATTCATGCAAAGCGGGTGATTCACGAAGTCCGGAGTGTTCTTCAGAGTCTTTCGCAACCGCCGGCTATGCCTCGCCTGTTTGTGGAGTGAATTCTGATTAGCCGCCTCCCATTCGGGACCGTCGTGCGTGATCCTGCGGGATTTTCGAAATGCGGTCGGCGTAGTCGGGGGAATGACTAACGAGGAGTGAGTGGGGGGATTAACTCCGGGGGCTTCTTTACCGTAGGCGGCGGATTTCATCACAATTGGGGGCAAAAACCCGCTGGTCGCTTGTTGGTCGTGGTCGCGGGAACGACCGCCGACAAGCGGCCATCGGTCATCGCACCCGAACGGAAAACATGCTCATCAATAATCATTTGGATTGGACTGCCGATCGACCGCCCGTCCACCGAATGGCGGCAAGAAGACGGCGGGCAGCAGGTGGAGGTCGTCGTTGCCGCCGACAGCTGCCCGCTCGCCCGTTCGTGTTGTTTGGATTCGCACCGCATTTATTAACCACTTCAAATTGATGCGGCTCGTTATGAGGACCCGCATTTATCAATTCTTCTTCCGGTTTATGGGCCGAAAGTGATGCAATCGGCTGAGGAACACGTGTGCTCTCCGTCGGCCGGAAAGCCGAACAGGCGGGCGGGAGGGCGAAGATCACTTCTTTTAAACTCCCGTTCGCTCGCCTCTCCGCTTTCTTCGAGCCGCACGGATCGGATGTTCGCGGCCTCGCGGGCGGCGGCAGCTGCCGAACTCGGCGGAAATTCGACCCTTCGGGTGTTCTGCTCATGATTCGAAGCGAAGGGATTTAATTGACGACACGTTTGCTTTCGGGTTCACGTTCGTTCGGAGTCGCACGTTCCACCGCCGGCCGGCCGCCGGTGCAAAGTGAGCGGGGCGATTAGCCGGCCGTTTCGTGGGGGTTGCAAGCGGGAAGAGCGACGAAAAGCCCGCTAATCGGCCGCTGCGGATTCCCGCATGCAAACGAGCGAATTCGTGCGGAATTTGCGGCTCGCTGCAGAGTGTTGCGAGCACGGAGCAAAGTTCGCCGCCTCGATAAGAACGGGGAAGTCACGAGCCGAACGAACAGGCGTTTTTTGAACAAAGAAGATCGAACTCTTGCACTCGCTCGCCCGTTTCGGTTCGGGCGCCCCGCGAACACGCGTTCACTTCCCATTCGAACGAACACGACGGGCGGGCGCGGAGGAAAAAAAGGTCAATGGGCGACAGGTTGGAGGGGACGGCGCACGAATCGATTCGTTCGCCGATTGATTGCGAAAAGAGCCTCCTGAGAACGCCGTCGATTGCCGTTTGTGCCCGACGAGTACAGTAATCAGCGGGCTGCCTCACGGACGCCCATGAAAGTGCTTGATTGCGGTCGTTTCCGCAACTTCCGCCCACAATTTTCGTTTACGAGGCGGCCCGAAAGCAAAGCCGAAGGAAGTGAGTGGATTGGGCGCCCAATATCCGCGCCGCCGCGTTTATGATCCCGGCTGCCACGTCGAGGTTTATGGATTGTTTAGGGGGCCGTTAGACGGAGCGCAATGACGAGTGGGCCGCCGCTTATCCCGTCCTGCATGGCGATCAACGCGCACCGTACGGAGCGGAAGGAAGGCGCAACGATGGGCAATGAGGGAGAACAGGATCGAACGAGCGGAAGGAGCGGAAACATTCGAGTTGACGAGCGGGCGCCTCGACGACGACTAGCAGCCGTTTTTCCGCCCGTCCGCGGGCTCGTTCATCAACCGAACAAAACGATGAAGACGTCCGCCCTGCTCGACCGTTCCGCTTCGATCTCGTGCACGCGATCAGCTGATGGACGGGCGGAAAGTTCGAAATACGATCGAAATGAGGCCCGTGGGAGTCGTCCGCTCGAGCGGCCTTTCGCAAGTGACTAATTTGTTGTCAGGGAGTTTAAATTTCAACGACCGTTTCCGCTCCGCTACGACAACGAACAAGCGGGCGAGTGAGTGGCTGGAGGGGCCGATTGTAAAGCGGGAAGTTTAAAGAATCACTCCCGGTCACTCGTTTCCACCCGGAGACTTGTTTCGCTTGTTCTCGACATCCGAAAGGAAGTGCTTTCTTGTTTGTTGGGTTCTCCGAAATCCAAAGATCGCCGAGCACGTAGTTCGAATCAGGTTGCGATGCGGGCGGTCGGGAGTTGAAAGAAACATCCCTCATTCACCTCTCTTTCTCCATTCACTCGCGTCCTCTCTTCTTGTGCAATCGGCGACCTTCGGACGGGTGAAAGAGCCAATTTGAAGGGAGGTCTTCTCTCCGCGCACCACACAAACACGAAGGGGCCGAGCGGAAGGGAGAACACCCCAACGATCCGCGCGGACCACCAACCGCGCTCTCGACGTCCACTTCGCTCTCGTTTGTCACGTCCGCCCGCTCGATTGTCAACAGCGAGGGGGAGAGCGGCCAAACACTCACTTATTAGCCGACAAAAACGAACAAACTTCGGACTCCGTTGAGCACACAAACGAACGCCCGAGTGACAAGTGAGAACACACTTCTTGTTCGTGATGCCGTTGATTTGGCTCTCTTTCCATCACTCGACCTAATCCCCCGACTGCCGCCTCCGTCGGGCGAAATTCGAGAGTCGAGAGCGTCAAGTGGGGGCCCAAGAGTAATAAAATATTGAGGGCGCATTGTTTGGTTTGGATTAGAATCGAGTGGAGAGCGGGCGAAGTGGGCCCAATTGCCACAAGTCACTTCTTGTCGAGAGGCACTCGGCCGTTGCATTAAATTCGATTGGTGGGGGCCTCTGCGGGGCCCGAAGAAATCAAATGGACGGACAGAAATGGACCGAATGTGCAACAAATGGCCGTGGAACCACCGTATTGTGCCCAACAACATTCCTCTTAACTCGATTATCGCTGTTGTCGGATTATCCACTTGATTTCCTCCCACTTGCCGCCCATTAGCCGGCCGGCCGGCCTCGATCGGCAGTCCGCTAATCGAACAACGGGCGGCGGAGGCGCGAAGTGAGCGATTTGGCAGTCGATTCGGGTCATCGCCCACGAGCATCTCCGCGATTAGGGCGCTCGAGCGGACTGGAGGGCGCAAATGGACGAACAAGTGGTGGGCATAATCGAATCACAACAAAATGCAACATTCGTCCGTCGATCAAAACAAATTTCTTTGCCGCTCGCTTGTTTGCAACCCAATCGCCCGGTGCGTGAGGGACCGACCGCCGAACGCGCGAGGTGTATGTTTCGCGCTGCATGAACACGAACGAGCGACTTGAATTTCGATCCGCAATTCGGCTAATGGAAACGAACAACGACGTCTGATCGTCGCTCGTCGGTTTCTGCTCTTCCGCCTCCTGCGCAAACAAACGAGTCTCGACCGGGACGAATGCGGAAGTCGCCCGTGACTCACGAAAGTGGCCGAAAGGAGAGCGAACTAATTCATGAGTAACTAGATGGTTTATTGTCTGCTACCAGAATGGAGACATTGAATACCATTAGAAATACCCGTATGCACAAAACAAAACAGAAAAAAGTCACATGTTGATCGAAGTGGCCTGAGGAGGCGCCGCTCGGCTGATTCGAAACCGAGAGGGCGCCCGCGGAAGCCATGAGCATACCCTTCGTTACGGACTTTTTTGCCTTCTTTTTGCCCAGCAATCCCCGTCGTTGTCGTCTGAAAGCAGGAAGAAGAAGAATTGGTGGAAGGTGGAGAGAAGAACGGACGTCTCGGACAGGTCCCGCAGGCCGGCCAGTCGGTTCATTTGCTCTTCGAACTGGGAGTGTTGCCGCCGTTTGTCTCGCTCCTCGAGCAACACCTCGCTCACGAGATTCCGGTCGGGGAAGTACTCAAAAGTAGGCGGTCAGCAAGGTTTAAACGAAGCCGCTCACCGCGAACGAGCCGCTGACCAACGCGTTGATTTTGTTGAGGTCCTTGGCCAACACTTCGATCTCCGCCTCCACGTCCTCGGCCACCGCTTCGGCGGTCTCTCCGTCCACTCCGCTCATGTCCAAGTAGACCTTTTGGGGCTCGCTGTTGGCCCGCTTGTTCTTCAGCTGCTCCTTCACCACTTGGTCGTTGTGTTCGTCCATCAGGTCGAAAGTCTGGCTGTCGCTGAACACGGACGCGTGCAATCGATTGGTACTCGACAGAGAGGAACAAACTGGTGGGCCATTGCATCGATCGTTCCTTGCCGTCGGACGTGAACACTCCGGCGGAGGTTCTCCTCTGCAATCCCAATAGAACCCACTTCTTTTCGTTTGCTTACTTCAATGCTTCCTCGTGCTCGATGGAAACCAGTCGATGCTCCGCGTCCTTGGCCACAAAATCGCGTTCCAAGTATGGTTGTATGTACCGCTTGGAGTACTTGGACAGCTTCTTCTAAACACAAGAAGGGGGGGGCGCCCCAGCCGGGGACCCCCATCACGTTCTGATCCCGCACCCCGAGCAGCGTCTCGATTCCGGCGGTCATGTGGTCGACCATCCCCTGCAAAGTCATCAAAGGTGAGCATACCAAGTGGTTATACTCACTTTGTTGAAGGCGTTGAACAGCCGGAAGTTGTCCTCCTTCTTGGCCAAGCTTATCTTCAAGCAGCGGACCAGAAACTCGATTGTGCAACCCTATATAACTCGTCAACTCACACATTCTTCTCGTCCACTCACTTGACCGAAGACGGTGAACAAAATGATCACGTAGGTAGCCGCAAGAATGGTCGACTTCGACTCCATCGAATCGGAGATCATGAACGCCAGCGAGAACGAGACGGCGCCCCGCAGTCCCCCGTACGACTGAAAGAACGCTTGATCGGAGGGAGAGTGGGCGAAGAGCACCATGATCACTTGCTCTTCGAACGAAATGTACCGACTTCCACGCGTGAAGCTGAAAGGAATGCGGATTAACGAAAAAAAACTCTTCAGCTAACCGGTTGATCCCGTAGGTGATGATCACGGTCACTAAACAAAAACAGGGATGCACACTGAACAACTCCCCTTCTCCTCACCCAAGAAACGAGCTCCAATGCACAAGACGAGAGCGACGAAAGCGAAGGACGGGTGCCAGTCGCCCCAGAACCACGACCGCTCGTTCACGAGCATCACGCCGAGGATCAGAAACACAAGGGATTCGCTGATCGAGCTACACGAAAAGAAGGAAATGCTTCAGATCTTTTCGGCCGCCCACCTGATCACTTTGACGGCGTAAGCGATGGAGACGTTCGACTTTGCAGAAAGGTTGCTGAACGTGAACTTGGCCTGCACGATGCCGCAACTGATCATCCTGCAAACGAGTAGGAGATCGACGGGCTCGTACATTCAGGCGAGCGAGTACCCGATGATCCCAGAGAAGTGGAACAGTTCGGAGCACACGTACGCGAGGTAGGCCATCCCCAACGTAATGACCGGTTCGACCACTACAAGCCAAACGAAAAAAGTAAATGGGGCAGTATCTAGTGAGCCCACGCACCTCTCGCACTGATCGTGAACTTCGTGACGTACGAGCAGAGGACGCCGAACACGAGGCCAATCGTCAGGCCGCCCACGCTCACCAACAAGAAGGCCACGAAGCCGAGGAAGCACTGGAGAAACGATTAAAGAAGCTCTTGCGACCGCTCACGTCGTAGATGGAAACGCCGTCCAGTGCCTCGCAAGTCCTGCACGAGGTTGTAACACACGACAGTCACCGCATCTGAACACACTCGTTTAAAGAGAAAAGTATATTGGGTGAACAGACCGTTGAGGAGACTCTCGCCGAACACCATGAAGTATAGCGTCTTGTTCACGCCCAGCTCCTTGAAAATCGCGAGGACGGCCACCGGGTCGACGGCGGCGATCAGCGAGGCGAACAACAGGCAGTCCAGCGAGCTCATCCCCAGCCGGCCAAAGAAGCCGATCCCGTCCAAGAGGATCAGCGAGCCGCCGACCACGGCGATGTTGCAGATCGTGCCCACGACCGCGTAGATCACGATCGTTCCCTTCAACCTCTCTTTTCTTGAACGGGTAGTGAATGAGTGCACTCACGAGATTGTTCGTAAAAGCCGAGTCGTTCAGAGAGTAGGCCGACTCCAGAATGATTCTGAACATAAGCAGTGAACAGCAAGAAAATACGTGGACTAACGGCGGTAGAAGGAAGAAGAAGAACACCTTCGAGTCGAATTCGAGGAACTGGACCGCCTCCTGCGAGCTGCTGCCCGTCTTTGAGAACCAGCTGCAAGACGCTCAGTTCGCAATGAGAAACAACGAACTCACAAGAAGAAAAGGCCCAGAAGAACGCCCAACAGGATCAAACAGCAGCTCTCCGGCACGACCACTCGCGGATATTTGTAGTGGTGGTAGACTGCAAGCAGAAGAAAGACAATAGAGAGTTGAATGTTTCATTCACTTACGCAGCTTGAAGAGGCCAATAAGAACGATGAACAGCGTGAGGATGAGCTCCGTCTTCACGTACTCGAACTTGAAGTCGGCCACCTTCACGCCCTGATGGCCGCTGCCGCCCGAGGCCGCGCAGAAGTGGACGACGAGCGCAAGGAGCAGAAGAAACGAGAGGTCCCTCCGCATCTCGCTGCTGCAACCGAGGGAATCAAGCCGGTCAGGAAGCGAACGAATCCACGGGAAGAACGAATGGAAATTGGGGAGTGAATCACCGGGCTCTTTGTTCGCCGGCCGGTGGGTGGGAAGTTGCCTTTTGGGGCCCTCGATTTGATGGTCGTTTTATTGAAAGTTCGTGCGTTTTGAAGCCGCCGACGAGCGACGGCCTGAAGGCGGCGGCGGGCGGCGGAAGACGGGCGGGCGAAAGCGATCAGTTCGGCCGGCCACTTCTTCCCGCCGCTTCTGATAAGACGCGACGATTCGTTTGGCTTGACACTCAACGCATTCCCGCCGCTGCCCGTCGTTTGTAAATCAAATCGACACCCGCCTCGTCTTGTGGACGCCGCCAAAGGGCCGATCGACCAGCGGGGGCCGGAAGACACGATTCCGCTTGTTCGTCGTCGTGTTTACACGAGTGGGAGGGGGCGTGTTGGCAACTCCCTCCATTGGCTTCCGTGCGGCGATAAGAAGGCGGAACTCCCGCCCAACATCCGCCCGCAAATTCCGCTCGTTGGCAACACGCGGGCCAGAAATTCCACCTTCTCACTTTTCGTTATTGCTTTCGATTGGAAATGCCGCAATCAGGGCGAGATTGAACTTTATTTGCGGAATCACGACTAAAAGAGGAAATGCGGAAGAACGTGCACCTCGAGGAAGCGTTAAGTAAAACAAGGGAGGCTTTGTGGGTGGGTAGATCGTGGATGAAATTTGTGAACAATACGAAGAGAGATAAGGAACGCCTTCACAACTACTACTACGTATTCGATTGACTACTTGACTCTTAACAACCGACACACAGCGGAGAACAAGGAGTCCAATGGATGAGGGGTGTACGGGGCAAAGAAACAAGCGAGAAATCACAACCAGTGGAAGAGGGCGGGGGTTTTGGCGCATTGCGGAGACAACCGTGCGGAAGAGAGCACTCTAATTAGGGAGGAAACGCGAGGACTGAAGACGGACCAGTGATTTCCTTCACTAAATCGAACTCCAACACGCTCTGTTCGAGCGCCGCGCGGTGGTTGAGGGCCGGCGAGAGGAGGTGGAGGTCCTCCTTGCGGTGCTCCAGCGGCAGGTTCGAGGTGGAGGGCGGCGGGTAGAAGGCGGGCGGTTCGCGGGGCGAGTGGTCGAAGCGGACGGCCGCGAAGTGGTCGACCGGCGGCCCGTGGGAGTGCGGAGTGATCGGCTGGCCGTACGGCGAGTGCGTGGAGGCGGTCGGCGTAGACGAGGGCCCGGGCAGCGGGTTGTAGAGCGACGCGTTCGAGCACGACGACTGCGAGTCCGACGGCGTGCACAGCAGCTGGGAGGTGGCCGGCGAGAAGCGAGCGGGCGTCGAACGGGAGGACGAACGGCTCGTCGAAGAGATCCTGGCGGGGCTCCCGCTTCGGCTCGTTGGCCGACTGGCAGAAGATGGAGCATCGGATGAGCTCGGCGTCGGCCATGATCTCGAGGAAGTCGTCCTCCGATTGGCTCTTCTCGTAGATCGTCTCGATCAGCTTAGAGCTGCGCAGTCCCATGGCCGCCGGCCGGCCGAAGGTCGCCTCGAACGGCGTGGAGTCGAGGTCTGAACGGAGCACAGCGAACAAATGGAAACAACAATCAACCCTGCCCACCTTCTCTGTACGTCGAATTGATCTCGTACTCCAGAATGCGCAGCAGCGACGCCCACGAACGCGTGTTGAAGCTAAAAGCAGAAAGAATAGGAAGGGACCATCCGACGGAAACCGACCGCTTCATCAATTCGCCCAGTTGCTGGAGGATTTCGGACGTCTCAACGAAAACCGCGCGGTACTCGCCGTGCAGCTGGCGGCAGGGATAGCGCTTGTTGATTTCGATGATCACCTGCCCGACGAGCTCGCGGCCGTGGAGTGATTGGAGAACGATCGGGGCTCCTCCCTGATCGCAGTACTGCAAGCGACCGAATAAAACGAGCAGGAGAGGGGGGGCTCACGATGTCGAGCAGGGTTCGAGCAATCTCCGGCACGGCGCCGTTGACCAGCGGGCGGAGGCGAACGCGGCGAGTGGAGAGCTCGATGTAGCGGAGGAAGTAGCCGAAGCTCCCGTCCCGGTTGTCCGTCATTTGGAACAAATCGAACTGAAAGCAGCCGAATGCAAGGATCAAAAGAACCAAACTGACTTGTCCCCGACTCAACGCTTCGCTCTCGCTCTTAACCACCGGCTTCTGGTCGAAGTGGATGTTCAACGGTTGGACGTGGATGGGGGCGGCACTCGCCGACTGCCCGCCGCCGTTCGCCTTCGCGTCCACTTCGATCACGGCCGGCCGCTCGATCTCCGGCTGCTCCTCCTCGTCGTCGTCCTCGTCGTGCTCGAAGGCCGCCTGGTTCTTCCGCGTGACGCCGTTCATTCGCTTCGTTCTCGGGCAGCCCCGGCAGGTGGTCAGGAAGATCATGATCGCGTCCTTGGTCACGTTGCAGAAGCGAGAGCGGACGTAACGCTGAATGCAGTTCCGACCGGCGTGGTTCAGCTTCAGGTGGATGCTGGAAGTCGTTCAGACGAACAAATGGACGCGAAAGAAGTGGGCGCTTACTCCTTCAGCGTGTCGTACAGCTGCTCCATCGGCACGAACTGCAGCGTGGTCCCCGCCTTGGCGAGCCGGACGGTCGGCGTCCCGTCCGCATTGTTCTCGCTGAGAATGCAGCAATTTTTGAGGAGTTTCGTGTCCGCCGGCACTCGCTGCGTGTTCGGATTCTGGAGCTCTTGCAGACGGTGGAGGCGGGCGCGGTAGGTGGCCTCGGTGAGGAGGCTGTGGTGCGGCCGCTTGGCGAGAACTTCGAGTTTCGCTCGGAATTTTGCCCGCGCCTCCTCGTCCGTCATGGTTTTTCACCTGAAATTCGCGAGGATGGAGGGCAGAAATCGACGGAATTCGGATTGTCGCTTCGATTCCTCGACTTTCGCCTCGAAAAGCGAGAATTCTGCAGAGAAAAGGGCCGAATTCTCGCCTTTTCGCAGGCAAGACGCAAAACCCGCAGCCTTCCGGACGGCGAGCGGCGGGCGGGCGGGCGACCGGGGCAGAAACGAGGGCGAGCGAAAAGACCACCGGGCCCGCACTTCGCTTCGTTCGAATGCTCCAATTGGGGTCCTTGAAAACGGAGTTGAATGCACGAGGAACACACATCAAATCCTCACGCACTTGTTGGACAGTTGAGAGCACAATCAGCGATGCACGTCACAAATCGAACTTCAAACAGTGAAAGAACATCTCTAATTAGCCGCCATCATCCAAGGAGCTGTTCATTGAGCACGGAATGATCTACCGGAAGCCTGCACGATCATTGCCGGATGCACTCAACGCCTTCCACTGACTGCAAGACGGTCGGTGGTCCTCGGGGACCAGCGGCGGCGAGGAGTGGAAACTCAAAACCGCAAAGACGGAAAGAGGACGACGGCTGGACCGCAACTCCTTTCTTTTCCCATTGTTGACTTCTTTTTCGTGAATACGATGCCATCACGGATCTCCTCTAACAGCCTGTGAAGCTATGTGGTACAATGTTCAACAATCAACTTGTGTTCTTCTACTCGTGTTCTTTAGAAAGCTCGACTTGCTGTTCTTTAGAGTTGCCTGCTCTAATTGATTCGAATTTGACGAACAGAAGACTCGATTGAATCGAAAGGAGTTCCCGCTTCCCACTCGACGTGAACGCGGAACGTGGCGCCGATTGGCGGCGTTCGGGCGGTCGGTCGGTCGGGAAATCCACGACGAATTTCACGCTTCGACGCACAAAACCGCCGGGCGGTCGAGTGGCGAGTTGCGAGTCCACGAGAAAAGTTTTCTTTCCGCCTGCCGCCGCCTCGTGTCCCCTTCGGTTTCTTTCTTCGGGTGATCTCCCGCACGACTCCTCGCGTCTTCCGAAAACCGTTGGGATTCGCCGCCGTTCGTGCGGGCGGGCGGAAGCGGCGGCGATTCGCGGTCATCGAGGAGTGCCGCTCGAAGAGCTCTCGATCGCGCACTCTCTCGTTCGCTCCTTCCATCCTCCGCGCGCCCCCTTCCGTCGTGCGCACGCGATCAATCCACGAGCCGCCGACGGCGCGGCTTCTCGCTTCGATCCCCGCAGCCTCCATTGAACCGTTTTTACCCGTCGGACGTCTCTCGCTCGAAAAAAGATGGCGGCGAAGAAGTGGGGGGAATGTGGGAAGAAGCGCCGACGTCAAGTCGCCGCAGGGCAGCGCGGCTGGACGGCCGGCGGTCGAGTCGCCCGGCGGTCATTGCGGTGGGAGCGGGCGACAATTCCTTTCGTCTTCGCGCCGCATTTTTTGTTCGGGGAAACGCGTGAGAGCGGCGATCGTCATGCCAACATTCGTGCGGCCCCGTGTTGACCGCTTCGATACGAAACTCTCACTTGTCGTCCTGGAGAGCTGTTGTTGTTCGTGGGGAAGGCGGAAGCGTGTGGTTATGATCGTGTGCTTTCGCGGGCGGTGTTTGGTGTTTCCATTCGGCGGTTTCTTTGCGGTCTTCCGCGTCCTCCGTCAATCCTCGAAGCCCCGAGCGCGTAATCGAGCGTCGAATGGGGAGCCGCCGGGCGGGGCGGAGCGGAGCGAACATTCCCGAACGTTTCGGTTCCTTTTTTGTCGTAATTTCGACCTCTTTTCGAAGCCCCTTCCGCGTCGTTCGCGCGTTCGTTCGCGTTCTTTGCGCCTCGCCTCGAACAACTCCACGCATTTTTCAGTTCGTGCGCTCGCCGGCGACCCTCCGCCGACCTCCGCGTTCGTCCAACTCGCGCACATGCTTTGCGACTACGCCGATCACCGCGAGCTGCTCGGCGATCTTCCCTTCTGACGCAACGCGATCCACTTGGTTCGGCCGGTTGCGCGACGCGTTCGGGTGCACGCTGCGATGTTCGTCCTGTTGGAGGCCGGCCGGTTCGTGTACGGCGACATTCTGATCGACCTCATCACGTCGCTCTTCTTCCCGGAGGCCGACTTGCGCCTAAAAGTGAGTTCTTTTCGCCTTTCGATCGCCGTTTGGAATGCGCGCAGAAATCAAGTTTGCTTCTGATCGTGACGTCGCGTTTCGCCTTCGCCTGCACGGCGCCGCTCGAAACAACCGCGGCCCTTCGCGCACTTCTTTTGCACCGCGCGGTTCACGTGCCGCGCCGCTCGCTTCGACGGTCGTGCCCTCCAGCGATCCGACGGCCTCCTTTCTTTCGGTAATTGACCGGGCGAGCGGCTGACCGCTCCGTTTTTTACGAGCCGCCGCTCACGGTCGACCTTCGGGCGCGGTTCAAAGTCCACGCCGCCCGCTCCTCATCGATCGATTGCGGCCGCCGTTGGACGTCGCCGGAGGCATGCGGCGGAGGCAACAGGTGGGAGGAGGGGTGGGAGGAGGAGGAAGCAGTTTCAATCGAATCGTACAGTCGGCTTCCCCTCGGCATTTCTCTCCACTTGGACCCGCCCTGCTTATCAAGCCGGCAGCACGAGGCCGAGCAAACAAAAACCGCTCGCTCGAACGAGCGAAACACTCCGACGGCCGCCGTTTCAACCGGGCGGAGGGAGAGCGGAGTAATTGGGCGCAAATGTGCCGCTCGCTCATCCCACGTTCTGCTCGTCGAACGGCGGAATAATCGTCTCTTATCCCCCTCTCCACTTTTCTTTACGGAGTGCAGCGGCAAGGAGGGCAATTAACCGAGCGAAGTACGCGTAAACAAAAGTTCGACGTGTTCTTCCTTCTTCGAAGTTCAGAGAGGAGCGGCGAACGGTCGGGTGTTTCTAAACCGCGTTGAGCGAAGTTGTTCCTTCCCGTGCACAGTGCGGCCTCATCGATCACGCCGGCGATCGTGGTCGGTGGGTGGGCGGGGCGGCGGTCGGCTTTGGCTAAAAGGCGCGCTCTCCCGACCGCAAACAAGCGCTTTTTTTGTTGCACCGATGCTCAGCTGCTCGTTCCTTCAGGTCGGCCTCTACCGCGAGCCGCGCGACATCACCACCTGGCTGAGTGTGATCAGCGGCATGACGGTGGCCACGTTCTTGCTCGTCGCCGCCCTTCTGGCCCTCCTGATCTCCGCCCTCTACATCCCGCTCCCGTACGAGATCTGCGACCGCTCCAAGGTCCAGTTCTTTGAGCTCCTCCTCCGTCTTTCGAACGAACACTTGGGCCACGTCCTGGAGACGCTGTTCGGTCCGGTCACCCGCAACAACCTCACGCGCTTCGTGGCCGGCGCTGCCCTACATGATCAAAAAGAAGCCGCCCAAGTGGTGCGACATCCGCAACGAGGTGATCGGCGGCACGAGATGTCGCGTGTACATGCCCGATCAAACGAAGAAGACGAGTAACACGCTGCTCATCTTCATCCACGGCGGCGGCTTCTGCATCATGCGGCCGGGTGAGTTCTTCATCACTCGCTGTCTTCTATTGCCGCCTGCCTGCAGACCACTACGACGGCCCGATGCTGTCGTTGATCAAACGGACGGGGACGCCGATCGTCTCCGTCGACTACACGCTCTCGCCGGAAGTTCGCTTCCCGTTCGCCATCAACGAGTGCGAGAGTTTGGTGCGGGAGATTTACTACAAGAAGTGAGTGGCCGCTTGTTCCGAGGGTTTACTGGTGATTGATTACAGGCATGCGGACCTCGGCATCAACCCCGAGCAGATCGTGATCATGGGCGACAGCGCGGGCGGCAACCTGACTGCCGTCTTGTGCCAACGCTTTCTGCGCGCCAAGCTGAACATCGTTAAAGTGAGAGGGAGCGAACTGGAGTGTAACCTAGCCATGTCCTTGTTGCAGTGCCAAATCCTCGTCTACCCGGTGATCCATCTGCTGGACTTCCTCGCCCCCTCCTCATCAGTATTACTACCGTTCGTACAACAAGACGGCCCTACTCAACCCGCACTCGCTGGCCCGTTGGTACCTGATGTACCTGGGAATAGAGGCGTCGAAGAAGAACATCAAGCTGATGATGAAGAACAAGCATCTGCCCCGCGAACTGCTCGATTCGAGCAAAGTGCAGGCGATCCTCGACTATCACACGCATCTGCCCGAACTGTTCATCGGGAAGGGGAAGTACAGCAAGCCGCTGCCGTTGGAGCCGGACGAACAGGTGAGCATCCTTTTTGTTCTTCTCGTTGATCACCTCTTCCTCCAGCTCTCGGCCAAATGCGCGCCCTTTCTTTCGAACCCCGAGATCTGCCCCATCCTCGCCGACGACATGGAGGGCCTCCCGCAAGCTCTCGTCATGACCGCCGGCGTGGACATCCTGCGGGACGAGGGCGTCCTTTACGCCAAGCGACTGCGGCAGTTCAACGTGCCCACCAAGTGGAATCACTACGAGGCCGCCTTCCACGGCGTCCTCAACATGCCCCGCTCCAAGCAGCGCCTGCAGATGATCAACGACATCCACTCCTATCTTTCAGAACAGAAGCTCCTTTGATCCAACCGAGTGTTCCTCTCTTTTGTTTCTTTTCGTCCGCGAATCTCAGAGCTCCGAAGCCGCCCGGAGTCGGGTGTCTCCTCCCCACACTCTAGTCATTCCACCCTCCCCATATTTCACTCGCTTTAGTCCCAGTAAACGATGTAATTAGAGCCGAAGCAACGAACAGAAACGTTTATTCCTCAAAAGCACGCGACGCTCACAACTCCACCTCCGACTGGGCCATCAGCTCGCAGATGTGGTCGCGTTTGAAGAGCGAGTAGAAGCCGACGAGCACGAGGAACCAGAGGACGAAGTAGAGGACCCAACGCGCCGTCGCCCAGCTGCCCGCGCGCTCGTGCTCCGCCGCCAGCATCGCCGCCCGCTCGATGCACTTCTGGAACGAAGAGATGAAGGCGGAGAGGGAGCACGTGAAACCGACCATCTCACGGCATTTGTCGCACTCGTCCTTCGCGGGCGCGTTCTTGTGATGAGAACGACGGTGCTTCTTCTGAAAGCGGGAGTGGCGATGCAGGGGAAGAAGCTGGAGGGCGGGGAACTCACCGCTTTTCCCGTCTTGTTCATCCTGAGCGATCGATCACGAGCTGCAGACCACCGACCACCGAGAGTGCCGACCGAATCCAAAGTGCGGCCGCAAGCAGGCGACGCTCATTCCTTCGTGTTGAACGGAGTCTGCATGCAAATCGGCAAATGTTTTCATTCGAGTTGACTGATCGGTGTGATTGAATCCAAACTCTTGATCGTCTATTTGCTTGATGGCGACGGTGAATTGCACACCGATCGCCCAACCCTCGTCTATCGCCGCGTTGTGCTCCCGACTGGAAAGTCCGCTCGTCGCCAAGAATTCGAATCGCAGGGCGGAGCGAGCGGCGCGGCGTGGGTGCTCGCTTTGCGGCGATCATTTCGTGGCCGCCATCGCTGCGCGCTTTTCTTCTTTTTTATTTCTTTTTGGATTGAATCCGTGCACGCGGGACGAAACCGAATGGTCCGCAACAAGCCCGTGACGACGGAGCGATGGGGCCGCGCTTCCACCTCGGTCGGTCTACTCCCAGGGAACCTCGCTGCCCGGTGAGTGGAAAGCCTGCCTTTCTTTTTTGATTGTCTGACTGCTTTCAGATGACACCGCTTCGATCGTCCAGATGCTCTCGCAGAACGTGCAGCACGGCTCGCAGGAGATCGCCCGGCCGTTCCGCGTCCCGATCGTCCCCTACGACGACAGCCAGTGAGTCTTTCCTTCCGTTTGTTTGGAGCGATTTCTTCCGAATTACAAAACGCAGGGATGGGCAGAGACCTCCATTGAAAATTAATCCCACTTTTCTCTCGTTGCGACCTGCACAAATCCACCAAACATTTGTTGCCCGCAAAAACGAGTTAAGGGAAAATATTCCGTCGAATTTGTTCGAAATTAGGTGAAATCTTCGCCAGATCATCGCGTTTGCCGTTTGGAGCCGTTCGATTCTTGAAAAGAAGAGATCGCTTGTACCGTTTCGACCAACCCGTGAGCTTGCACCATCGTTACGTACATGTAGTCCTTTTTAAACGTCTTCCTATTCGAGATGCCGGTCGAGCAGAGTCGAGGCTTCCAGTCTCGCCTCGCTCTTTGCCGAAGTGTCCTCCAAGTCAATCTCGCTTCTTGCAGGGAGACGAACCAGCAGCAGGTCCAAGCGCAGCAGCAGGGACGCCGGCGGGCGGTGATCGAGGAGATGTCCTTCCGGCAACAGAACGCGATCAAGAAGCGGCGCTTCAAGTCGGGCACGAAGGCGCTGATGGAGATCCGCAAGTACCAGAAGTCGACCGCCTCTCCTCATCCAGCGGGCGCCCTTCGTGCGCGTGGTCAAGGACGTCGTGGCCGAGATGTCCGGCCGGGAGGACATGCGCGTCCAGTCGGAGGCCGTCACCGCGCTCCAAGAGGTGAGTCTTCCTTCGATTCTTCCATTCAATCTTCTCGCTCGTTGCAGGCGTCCGAAGCGTTCATCATCCAGCTGTTCGAGGCGTCGAGCATGTGCGCGCGCCACGGACGGCGAGTGACCGTGATGCCGGCCGACTTCCAGCTCGTCCGCAACATCCTGAACATCTTCGCGCCGGGCGGTTCGGGCTCCTAATTCTCTTCCTTCTCCTCTTCCCCTTCCCTCGTGCACCCCAATCGAACGACGAGGCGGTGGACCGCGGACTTCCCAAGGATTGTTCACTCGCGCCTTCCCTCCTTCGCCTCCAGCCCCCCAATTCTCCTTCTTCCTTTCTTAATTTGACGTAAATTCGGTTTGTTCGATTCAAATCACATGTCCAGCGCTGTTCCACCTCTTATCTCCATCTGTTTCTTGGGGGCGAAGTGTTTATTCACGGTATTTCCATTAAATGCGCACTTGGCTTAAGTATTCGACGAACAGACGAAGAAAGTGGACGGATATGAGTGGAGGAAGGAAGGCACGAGTGGTGGGCGGAGGCCTGAATAAAGCGGACGGTTGTGGCATCTCTCGGTGAATGAAAAATACTGCGAAGGTGGAGGCTGGAAATGTGTGCTGGATAACTGTGGGCATGTTCAGGAGTTCGTAAGTGAAACGGGTGTTCATTTGAGCACTTTGCTGTTCGGGGGACGCGCACGAAGGTCGGGGCGGAGCAAAAGGGAACTCCGACCGCCATCAAAAGGAAGCGAACACAATCGGTGGACTTCCGAAGAAGACGGGGGCGAACAGGGCTTGATTATTCGCGAGTAATCTCGTCGGGGGATCACGGGGCCAATGGAAGCGAGGGTGTAACGAATTGATCAAAGCTTTTCAATTGGACCACCGCGAGGTGGGCGGACGGACGAGTGGGGGCGGCGATTGAGCGGAGATGAAAGGCGGAAAGAAGCGAGTCGTGTGCTCAAAGGCCGCCGAACTCGCCGCAAACAAAAGGGGAGCATCTAATCGACTACGGACGGATAGGGGCTCTTTGTTAGAAGTTTACAAGAAGGAAGGCACTACGGAGGACTACGAGGAAAATATTCGCGGATTGAGCGCTCAGTGGAGCTGCGGGGCGGCGGTTCGCAGCGTGCGGGCCTGCAGATCCCGACGGAGGGTGGACATGACCGAGTTGAATTTGCTCAACGTCTCGTTCCGCTGCGCCTTCACGACCTTCGCCCAGCCGATGATGTCGCCGATGGAGCGGAACTCGGTGGGGAAGGGGAAGAGCGGGTCCTCGTGGTAGTTTTCGTCCGCCTCGAACGAGCAGTCGAGGCACGAGCAGTCCGGGCTGGTGGCGGCCATGTAATCGAAGAGTTTGTTCGAGTCCGTTCGCAGGGCACTTGAGGACGGGGCGGCGGCTGAAACACACACCGATCAGGCACTCGGTCCGCGCATTCAAGAGCTCACTGTAAACGTTGTAGATGGCCGGCATTCGGTTGCAGTTCTCCTTGTTCGCTTCGGCCATCGGAGCCGCTTGGAGTTGGGGGATGACCGTCAGTTCGGGCGCGTGCTCTTGCAGGACCACCGGCTTCACGCGATTCACCGGCCGCGAGATCTTCGGCCGCTCCACCGAGGGCTCGTGCCGCCGCTCGTTCAGCGGGCGGGCGGAGGAGCGGCGGATGTCGATCGGTTGGCTTGTGGCGTGCGTGGAGGGCTGCGGCCGGAGGTCGCTCTTCAGGACGTCGAGCAGCATGGTTGGAGCGGACTAAAAGCAAATGAATGAGTGGGGAGGTTCGCGTGATCGTAAAGGACACGAGTCGGCAACACGAACACGAAGCGGCAAGTCGGCAGTCAGCTGCGAGGAGGCGGCGCGTCGGGGCGAATTTCGATGGTGCTGACAAGACGGCGGGCAGGCGGGCGGGCGGCGGCGGGATGATCCAAACGGGAGGGGCAGGAGGGAGCCGCCTGTCCAAATACGGGCGCTGCACTCCGTTGGCCGCTCCCTCGCCGCCAGCCAGCAGCTGCAAGCGGGACGATCGAGAGAGGAGCGGGCGGACGGTGCGCCAAAATTTGTTCACCCATTCGGTTTGCGGCGGCTTTTGGCGAGGGTTTTGCGTATTTAGTTCGCTTTTACTTTCATCCACCCGTGCACACGCCGCCCGCCGTTGGGAGTCGCCCGCAAAGCCAACACTGTCGAGCGAAACGAGGAGCGCGCACGGAGGACGGGCGAACATCCGCAGAACAAATGTGGCAATCGAGGCGAATTGCCGCGGAACAACGAGGGAAGCGCGCGAAAAGCGAATTCCTCCGCCCGCCCCACCCCGACCGCCTTGGAGCAATCGGGGGGGGCGGGCGGGCGGCGAGGTCACCGGCGCCGAGAAGCGGACCTGAGAGCGGCGAGGGCAGGGAGCGGTGCAATCGAGACCATCGGGGGCTTTGGGGAGTGCCCAGCTGACCGCTCGGAAGCGCCGGCCGCCGCTCGATCGGGACAAAGTGATTTGTCGGGCGGGCGAGCGGCGAAGGGCCGAGATCGTCCGTCCGTCCACTTTACGCCGCCCGGCCGACCGATTGGCATCGGAGAGCGGCGGGCGAAAGGCGGGCGGGAAGAAAGAGGTCGTTTTTTCTCCCGATCGAAGCAAAAAGTCGTTACTGTCGCCTTCGAACGACCGGCGGGCGGGCGGAAGTCTCGTGCATAAAAAGAAGTCGTCCAGACGGCCTTGAACACGCGGGCCGCCGGCTGATCGAGCGAACGCCGTCCTTCCGTCCGGGGATTGATGGGCGGGCGGGGCGTGGAGCACATTAACGAAATAAACGTCGAAAGCACGCCAACTGCCGCCGTCCCGGTCGCCTCCGGAACACCCGCGACGTCCTCCATCGTATTGCATTGCATTCCCGTCCGTCGGCCGCCACTCGGTCGAGTGCACGAATGACGGGCAGCGGCGGGCGGCTTGTTGGCAACGCAACATGTTGCACTCTCTGCCGCTCCATCTACGCACGCGACTGCCGACTGATTCGTGGTGATAAATTCGGCCGCCCGCCCCGACTGGCGGCCGGCGAGCCAGACAGCGGGCGGGCGGGACTTCCGAATGTTTCCTCCGATTGCCGATCAGCCCGCAGTCAGGAAGGAGGAGGGACGGCGGCGGCCGGCCGGCCGGCTGACTGGGCGCCCGCCTTCAAAGAACACGACCGTCTCGTCTGGGTCGAAGCCAACACCGACGAGTGCTTTTTGTTCGTGTGTGTTTCGAAGGGCGACGTGAAAAAGGGCGCGCATCGATCAGCCAGCGAGCAAAAAGTCACCTCCAGCCGCCCGAGCGAGTGCGAACGAAGGCAGCGGAAGAAAGGGCGTCCAGAACGAGCCCGTCCAATTGATGTGTCTGGGACGGACGACGGCCGGCGCGCGGACGGGATCGCCGCCGAGCGAAAGACAAAAGCGACATTCGAGGGCGAAGATCGCAACGGGAAGGACGGGCGACGAGCGGCGGGCGGAATCACGCCGTTTCTTCGCCCCTCATGGTCATGCCGCGGAACGCGCCGCTCTTTATGCGCGATCATCGGCGACGGCCAGACGGGCGGCGGGCGGGAGGGACCGACCGTTTACCATTAATATGCACCCCCTTGAACTGACCGCTTCGAGTGGACGCCGAACCGCCCGCCGAGTGGTGTCAAACGAGCGAGCGCAGGTGGAGGGCCGGCCGACAAGTGCGAGAAGCAAGTGAGTGCGGCGAGCTTCGAATTGCGACGAGAAGCGTGTCGTCTCGCTTTCGTCTTATCATCGCTGAAGCGACGGGAAGGACGGAGCGGGCGCAATCGTTTTTGTTGCACTTTCCGCTCGCAAGTTGCGAAATCGTGAAGGCGGGCGGCCGCCGGCTTATCGACGGACCGCCTGCGGGCGCGTTCCAGCACTCGTTTCGTAATAAACGAGCAGAAAGGAGGGGGAATTCGAGCGCGTGGACGAAGACGAGCGACTGTTTGCTCGGGCAATTCGTACACTCATTATGCGCGTGTCCGTTGAACAAACAAGACGGAATCTGTTGGCATCTCCATCGGCGAATTTCTTTCGGTAGGCCGAAGCGAACAATCGCCGGGCGGATGTGCGGGCAGAAAGGGCGGCGAACAGCTGGACGCGGCCCGTGGATTGCGGTCAACAACAACTACGCACTGCGAGTCCGCCCGTCCGGCCTCCGCGTTCATCCGCCCGAGCGAAAGGAAGGACGGAGAAAGTTTGGCAGTCCGCCGACGACCGCCAAACGATCGAAATTCGCGCCAAATTCTTGCGCAATCCCGGGCGAGGAGCAGGAAACCGGCGAGCCAGCTGAAGAGTGCGCGGGAACGGCCGGCACGCCAGGCACGGACCGCCTCCTTCGCCGCCGACCGGACGTCTTTTTTGCTTGCTGTGTTTGCGTCCACGTCTCCAAGTGCGGGGCGAAAAAACCCGAAGCATGTGGCGAGTGCAGGGCGAGCGAACGAAAGCGAAACGGAAGAGCGCCCGTTCGTGTCCGCTCGGGTCGTTCGCTCCGTTCCGCACGCGGTCCGCCGTGCGGCCGCCAGCCGGCCGTCCGGTCGTCCGGCTGACTCGAGGACACTCCCGCCGCGGCCGTTGGCTCCGAGCCAAAAGCCGGCCGTCTGGCGAGAAGTGGCGGCCGCTTCCTCGTCGCCGCCGTTCGCTTCGCGTCGTTTGCCGATTGTTGCGAATCGAGCTGACGATAAGCGGACCGAATGGTCGTAAAGTGGCCGCCCAGCCGTCAATCAGCCGGGCGCGTTCCGTCGAGACTAATTGGTTTGCTGGCGGTCTATCGATTCCGCTCGTTTGTCTCACGACGGGACTTCTGATTGGCGTCTATTGTACGCGACGTGGCTGGCTGCTCATCAAACACCAGCAGCCATTCGTTCGAGACGCTTCCGAGCACAAGCGGTGTGAAGGACACGTGCAATCAACGGAATCATTAGAATCATTAGACATTTATTTCGATTCTTCCAGACAAACACCGAGATACGCGGAGGAACGAGGGGGAGGAGGCGCGGGGCGCGGTGCCGTTCGGCTCCGCGTGAGTATCGAGTTTGGAGTGAGAGGAGGGCGAGAGCTCCACCTGGACTTCGGTTAGTTGCTGCTTCTGCAGGCGGCTCTCCCGCATCTTCTGCACGGTGTGGTGGACGGCGTAGCCGAGCAGCAGCGGGCCCGGGATGGAGCACGCGAAGATCATCGGCACGAGCATCGCGATGTCCGCCGTGTGCGCGTCGAAGGAAAGCTGCAAGCAGGCGGAAGTGAGAGGACGAGCGAGCAGGGAATAACTCGCCTTCAACAACACGATGGCAACCCCCGTATTTTGAACGCCCGTCTCCACCGCGATCGCCGTCACGTCCTCCGGCTTCTGCCGCATCAGGAGGGCCGTGAAGCAGCCGAACATGAACCCGCACCACGCCAGAAGGACGCCACTGAACGGAGCAATTGGAAGAAATTGTGTGCAGAAAGGAGGCACTCACGAAACGACCGCCGACCACGTCAAGTAGCTGAAGATATGCCGATAAGCGAAGGAATCCGAAGAGAATTGCGAAGACGACAAAGAAGATGCTGAATGGCTTCAAGATCTGAAAGCGGGCGGCATCACGAGCATTCCTTGGAGTTCAACAGTCACTTTGCGCATTTGAGTGGCCCAGTGCGGTCGGTAGCGGGCGATGGCCACGCCGACCAGGAGGGGGATCACGATGCCTGACAGGCTGCTCGCGATGTTCCGGTACGGGACCTGGACGTCGGCGTGCGGCGCGATGCCCTCGAGGAACTGGTAGCCGAGGATCTTCATCCAGAACATGATCGTGCCTGCAGATGAGCGAGAGCAATCATCAGCGATAGATAAGGGAACGAACCGAATGATGCAAGAGTGCTCAAGAACGTCATCGTAATCGAGAGGTGCGTGTTGCCGCCCAGCAGGTACGTCCAGAAGTTGCTCGCACCGCCGCCCGGCGAGCAGCCCGTGATGAAGAGGCCGAGGGCGAACGGGTACTCCTTGTAGGGCGTGAGCATCATCTTCGCGAGTGCGTAAGCCAACTGGAAGCAGCGATAAGAAACAAATCGATGGAAGGAAGCACAAACCAACGGCATCCAAAAGAATTGCGTAAAGAAACCGATAATCGGCGCGGTCGGCCGCTTCAACGTCGACCACACCACCTGCAGCTCCAGCTGAAAGCATGGAGAAGATTAGGAGAAGAATGAGCGGGATGGACGCACGTCACAACCCATGATCGTCATCCCGACGGTGGCCAGCGTCACGATCGAGGCGACGAAGATCTTCTCCATCGTGGGGTCGGCCCCGGGAAGCGGCGAGTCGGTGGGGGTGGGCGGCCATGAGGCGTTCCAGTCCGCCGCCGGAGAACCCATTTGAGTCGAACCACCTGCAAGAAGCGAGTGGGAGCTCGGTGGGGGGATTACAGGCGCAGGAGGGCACTCGTATCTTATCGATCGATCGGCACGAACAAGCGAGCGAACGGACGAGCGAGTGAGGCGGATGAAAGCGAAAGCGGCCGACGAGCCGCGTGGATGAAGGCGGACGCGAATCTCGGCCGGCCGGCCACCGGTGGACGCACACCGCCGATTAAGCCGCCCACCTCCGCCGACCGCGAGCGTGCGGCAGGCGGCTTTTGCGGGCGGGCGGAAAGCGAAACGGTTCGTCGAAAATTCCGACGATTCGCCGAGTGGGGCGAGCGGACTGGAAGACGGCGGCGAAGTGAGTGGATTTCTTTCGCGAATTCCCCGTCCCCCCGTGTGAATAATCCACGCCCTACAACAACAAGTGGGGCGGCGTCCGCCTTTCATCATCTCACCGCAACGCATGATGCAAATGTCAAGGCCGAGGCGGAGGCGGGCGGGCGGACAGGTGAGGGAGAGCGTGTGGATCATATTGCGGAAGGGGCCAACAAGCAAGCAATCGAATGAGAACCAACAACCGAATTACCGACGCAGCGAAGGGAACACGCGCTTAGAGGCGAAAACAAGCGGGCGACAAGCGACCCCCGGAGTCGGGCGGAGGAAAGTCGCGCACGTGTATGCGTGAAGAAGCAGAGGGGAAGAAAGCACGTTGTAGCGAGTTGGGCGAAACCGAAGACCGCCGCTTCGTTCCGCGTACAAAACACGCGTCTGACGGATCAAAGCGCTCGCCCGCTCGCTTGCCGGCCGCCCCAACAGCTTCGGGAGAAATCGACGGAGTTTGAAGACGGCGAGCGGAAAGCGGCGGCGGGCGGCGAACGGACGGGCGTCAAGAAGAACAGAAAATCAAAACGTGAAAGCGGGCGGAACGGGCGTCATCCGCCGCCGTGAGGACGCCGGCGGCGAACAAGTGGGAAGCGGCGAGGCGGACTGGAGAGCGGCGAGCGCTCGATGTGCCAACGAAGCCGCTTGGCATTCCGCCACTCGCTTTCCGCCGCTTCCGCGATCGCTTAGCAAGAATTCTGTTGGATTCCGTTCGTCCATTCCATCGACCATGAGTTCCCGTTCGCCTTCGGGTACGCCGGCCGGTGACGGCGATTTCTGGTCGTATTACGAGCGCCTGAACGATCTGATCGCCGAGGAGTCGTGGGCGGCCGGCGAACAGCTCGCCGAGTTGTTCTCCTGCCAACACAAACACGCCCAATCTCGCGACTTCCAGGTGGGCGGCCTTCGTTGCATTTCAATCAATTCAATGGAGTGTTCAGGTGGAGGACATCGAGGAGGACTTCGGTGAGCGGGACGTGTTCTCGAGCGTGTTCGACGACATGGTCGCCATCCACTGCCGCGTCCTCTTCTATCTGGCGAGAAAGCAGGCGGAGGATGCGTTTGCCACTCAAATGGCCGTGAGTTCTTCTCTTGCCATCATTCATTCCTTCTTCTTTTGTATTTGAGTTGCTCCAGTACTACAACAAGGAGATTCTGACCAAGGAGAAGGACATGAACTGGTTCTGCCCCATCCTCGACACGCTCTGCACGGACCTTCGGATCATCGCTTCTATGGTCCGTCCGGCACTTGCTTCTTTAAACTGCTCGCTGCTTTCAGGCCGACAGCACGCGGGAGGTGATCGACGAGGAGGCCAAGTCGTACCTCGAGGAGGCCACCAGCCCGATCATGGAGTCCTACCGCATTTGTGTTGCCGAAGGGCGAGTCCTGCTCATTCCTTCTGCTTCTTTCATTTGTGCTCGTTTAGACGAAACGCCATCAACATCACAAAGAAGGTGGCGATCATGAGCCTCACGAACCAGCTGTTCCGCATTTACTTCCGAGTCCGTTCTTTCCATTCCTCTTTATTTCTAATGCTTGCGGCATGCAGATCAATCGGTTGCCGCTGCTGAAGCCGTTGATCCGAGCGATCGAGCAGTCAGGACCGCTCCGCGACCACTTCGCGCTGTCCGACGAGATCACGTACAAGTATTTCGTGGGCCGGAAAGCGATCTTCGACAACGACCTCCCGCTCGGTTCGTTCACTTCTCACCATTGTTCACTTGATTGCTGCCTTCAGCCAACGAAGCCCTCTCGTTCGCTTTCGACCGTTGCCCGGAGGAATTCGCGAAGAACAAGCGACTCATCCTGATCTACTTGATCCCCGTGAAGATGTTCCTTGGCTTCATGCCCAACCACGCCGTCCTGCAGCAGTACGAGTTGGACTGCTTTGAGGAGCTGGTGATGGCCGTCAAGTGGGTGAACACTCGTGTATTCGGAATGATGGAGGCTTTGCAGGGAGGGGAACGTGGGGCGGTTGGAGCGTGCCCTTACCGACCAGCAGGATTTCTTCATCGACGCGGGCATCTTCCTGATGGTCGAAAAGCTGAAGATGACCACCTTCCTTAACCTTATCAAACTGATGTGAGTGCCCCTCTCCGTCCACCCTTCACTCTTGTTCAGGCACAAGATCTCGGATTCGGCCCAGATCAAAATCGAGTCGATCGTCGCCATCCTGAGCCGGACGGGCGTCGAGATGCAGGAGCGAAGAAGTGAGCTGCCAGTTGGCCAACTTGATCCACCAGGTGAGCTCTTTCCTTGTATCGTTCTCATTCCGTTCGTTCGCTCCTTGCAGAAGAAGATGAAGGGCTACATCTCGTACAACCACCAGACGCTCGTGCTCAGCAAACTCGCCCCCTTCCCGCAGCCCACTTGATTCCTCTGTTGTTCCTTCCATTCAGTCCTTTCTATTGTTCGTTTGTTTTTCGATCAAGCATCTCACGTCTGTTGAGAGAAAGAAACGTCACTTCCGCTACTGGTTTATTCGAACGATTAAAAACGAACTCGTAAGAGGAGAAGTAGGTTGAAAGGATGGAAGTTAAGAGGAAGAGGAGTTCGTTCCGGAACTTGACCTGCATGATCTCCAGCCGCTGGACCAATTGCTTGCGGACGTCCTCCGGTGAGCTCGGGCAGCGTCGTGTAACGCGTCTTTAGCGGGGTTGAAGAGATCCGAAAGCAGTCCCATGATGTTGTTCTGCAATCCACGCGCATTCGTGAGTGAGTGGAAGGAAGAGAACGCACCTTGAACTCCAGGCAGAGCTCCTCGAACTGCTTGTCCGAACCGCCCAGCAGGCCCATCGTGAGCGAAACGGAGACGATCTGCGAGATGTCGTAGAAGTGCGAGACGAAGCCGTCTTGGATCTGCAACCACCCACGTCCATCGAGTGATCGAAAGGGAGGACTCACTTGAAGGCGGGATCGTTTCACTTTGATCAGCGACCAAATGATGTTGTTCAAAGTGGATTCCTTCACGTAGCGGCTCATGAACGGGTTCTTGAAGAGGGCCATGATGCCGGACGGGGGCTTGCGGAGATCGTCGAACGAGTCCAGCAGCACGAAGTCGATCAGCACGTCCCAAATGTTCACGTGTTCCACCTACAAACGAGCAAATGAAAGAGGAAGAAGGATTGATTCACTTGCCTTCCTCGTCCGCAGCTCTGTCTCGATCTGCTCGTAGTTCGTGGGGTCCTCCATGTAGTCCATCAGCCGGTCGAAGGCCACGTAGAAGTCCTTAGGGTCTTTCTTGTCCTGTCGGAGCAAATCGGCCATCAGATTGCGGCCCGCTTGGATGAGCCACCGGCGGCTCGATTGGTCGGCGAGGATCGCGTCGAAGGCCCGCCGCAAGCACCAGAGCTTCGCCGCAAAGTCGATCTCCGACTCGCACGCGCACACGTCCGCTCTGAAGACGAAAGTTAAGGGCTGAATTGGCATGAACGGAACGAACCGGGACTTGCGGTACATCACGAGGTTCTTCTCCGCGTACTCCAGCCCCTCGCGGTACAGCGTGGCGCTCTCCTGATCCACCGACACAGAGACCGAGTCCTGTGCCTGCCATTGCTGAAGGACGAGGAGAAGGAATGAGTGGTGGGTCGGGAAACTCACGAAATCATCCACCGCCGAAAGGAAGGAGTCGTCGGAGAGGACGGAGAGCGTGCCCGGATTGGGCGACGAGGGGTTGTTGTTCCAGACCGCCTTCGCTGCAATCGAACGACTGGATGAAAGAGGAGAGTAGCGGGAGGGAACAAACCGATTTCTTCCGTGGCTGGCCGGGGTTCGAACTCATTCCGCTCGAACTTCTGCAGGTCGGCGAGGATGCCGCGCAGCCGGGCGAGCACCGAGTAGATCAGATCGTAGCGGTCGCGATCACGCAGCGAGGAGAAGCGCGTGGACTCCAGTTCGTGCAGCAGACGCTCCAAACTCGCCAAAGCGCTCGTCAATCCGTCGCATCCTGGAAAGCGGAAGAGATCGAAGAAGCGGACGAGAATCACGGACCTTCGATCGTTTTGAAGGACTCCTTGCGGACGGAAACGGGCAGAGAAGCCGGCCGTCTCACTCGTCTAAACAGTCGAAGAAGTTGGGAGATTGACGGAAGGAAGAACCGACCGGCTGACAATCGAGTAGACGGCGATCGACGCCCCGATCCCCGAAGCCAACAGAATCCAGCGGCGGGGGTGTTCGCGGAAGGATTCCAGCAGGACGGACATCTTCCTTTTGATTGTGATCAATCCGAAGCAAACGGACCAGAAGCAGTGGACCGAACGTTCGGGCAAACCGCAATCATCAATCCGCCTTCTGCCTAATTTTCCGATCGCACCACTTGCCCCGGCGGTCAAGTCTTCTCTTCATCGACGGAAGCAACAGGCTGAACGGAGTACAGTGTTCGTAGCCGTTTAGAAGGCCAAAAGAATGTAGCAACCGGCTAGACAAGTTCTTTAAGACCCACCAACGAACACGCAACAGAAAGCAAGGAAATTTGCATGAGAATCCAGGCTCTCGATGGAAGTCGGCGAGCAGACGGAAAGCGGGCGGATCCATTTGGACGGACTTCATTCTCCCCTTTCTGCAGCCACTCGCGCCCGTCCTCTCGCTCTCCGATCGTCATGAGTTCGCCGCAGCATCCCAAAGGTCTCTCTTTCCTCTCGCGTCCAACCCCCGCTCGTTCAGATGCGACCCTCCCGTCCTTCCTCGCGGCCTCCCTGCAGCAGCAGCAGGCGGAGGACCAGAAGGCGCTGAAGGCCGCCCAGTCGCTGAAGATGGTGGCCGTGGACCCGTTCCAGCTCAAGTTCAACGTCGCCGACCCGCAGCTCATCAAGACGACGTTCAAGATCGAGTGAGTCCTTCCCATCTCCTTCCATCCTTCCCCTCCTGCAGGAACGTCGCGAAGCAGCGGATCGCGTGGCGCTTCCGCTGCACGGCGCCCACGCGTTTCATCGTGACGCCCGCCTCGGGCTTCCTGGCGGCCGGCGAGTCGGCGAACGTCACCGTCCAACTGGCGGGAGTGAGTGGACCTTCCGGCAACGGAATGATCACTCCCGCTTGCAGCCCTTCAATCAGAGGCACAAGTTTCTCGTGCAGGCGATGGCGGCCGAGGACAGCGACAAGGACCGCCGCAAAGTGTGGCAGGGCGAGCGGGCGGCCAACCTGGAGAACGTGCAGAACATCCGCCTCTACCCGCTGGCCGTCACCCCGTTCTCCGCGCAGAGCGAGAGCGAGACGAGCAGCGGCACGACCGCGAGCACCTCGGCCAGCTCCACGGACACCTCGCAGTCGACCACCACCGCCGACTCCTCGGCCAGTCTGCCGGAAGTGAGCAAGAAGCAGAGCGGTGGGTTCCTCTCCCTTCAATCCTCTCATTTCTCCGGTGGTTCCAGGCGCCAAACCGGCGGCCGCGAAGAACGTGGGCGACGTGCTGAACGAAATGAAGCGCTGCCACGCGGAACTCGGCCGTTTGGGCACCCAGTGCAAGGCGCTGAACACTCAAATTGCGGTCCGTTCCCTCTCCTTCTCCCCCTTCCTAATCCCCCGCTTTCAGACGTTCGAGGAGCGCCTGAAGCAGCTGGAGCGCGATGCGGATCGTTTCAAGAAGGAGTGAGCGGCCGGGCGGCGTTTATTCCGGTCGCGCGCAATGTACACGTGTGAAAGAGAGCAAATAAACGGTTCTCGTTCCGAACATCTCGGCCAGTCGATCAGAAGAAGTCGTCGGAAGACTCGTGGTGATGGTGGACGTGCCCCGAGCGCTTCAAGTCGGGCAGGCCGCCGACCACGCCGCCCTCTGAAAGAACCCCGTTCAGCCCAAAAGATCGTTTGAACGAAGAACGCACCGATTCCGCACTCATTTGCCCCGCGGAGTATGCGAAAGTAGCATGTAATTCACTTGATAAACCAAAGGAAAAAACTATTCTAACTGACCATCCTCTCCGAAGTCGGTGTTCCAGCTGTTCGCGACGATCCAGTAGGGCACGTTGTTCTCCGATCCCCAGCCCACGAGCTTCACCGCGTGGCCGCCTTCGATCAGGCCGCCTTGATGCACGTAGATTCCACCCGTGTACTTAAGAAGCGCAAATACTTATCAAGATGCAAAAGAAGACAGTAGCCTGCCTTGAGGAAGTCATCATAAACCTCGAAGGACACCTCCAGCGGACCGTTGAGGAACAGCTCTTTTTTGATCGCCTCCTGATCCTCGTCCACTGCGTACGGTTCTTGTCCTGAACACTCCTTTCATTTATTTGCTTTCGGCACGATAACGCACCGTAAAACTTGTCTTCGTTGTAGTTTTTGGTGTAGCCGTCTTGACAGCTCTTGGAGCACTTGGGGGTGGGGTACAGCTCAGAAGGGCAGGGTTTGAAGTGCTGTTTAGTACCTGGTGTTTCAAAATTATTTTCAACGGGTCAAACGCTAATGGGGTCTTGCCGCAAAAAGTCAACGGGTTTGGCGAAAAGAATCAGAAACTCCTCGCCAAATCAGCGGACTTGCTGCAGCGGGACCAAACTCGCGTTTGACCCGTTGAAACGAATTCTCGAACACGCCTTACTGTGATGCTCGCATTCGGGGAAGCCGTAGGGCTGCTAAACGGTCGAATGGTGATTTCTATCGTTTGGTTCTTTCTACTCACGCATCCTTCGTGGCGACTGAAGTTCGAGCCGGTCACGATCCCACTCGTGTGCCAGTACGACCACGCCTCGAACGGCTCACCGCCGTTGCAGCCGAAGCCGCAGGCCTTGCAGCAGGACAGGAGGTTGAGGGCGGAGATGGACGGCTGCTTTTGGCCTTTGGAGGCGATGCAAATGCGGTCGGACATCGCCTCCGTCGCTCCGAACGCCCAGCACGAACCTAAAGCTCTCGATTGCTTCGTTTCGTTCAGTTCTTCTGCTCACCACACGAGGACTGGTCGCGGATCTCCGTCACGCTCGCGCACATCGAACCCCACTGCTGGCGGGCGTCGAAGGAGTCGGGCAGCTGGACGTCCATGAAGTGGGTGGGGGCGACGTTGCGGCGGGCTTTGATCGGATTGCGCACGTTCAGGACGCCCATCAGCTGGGCCTTCTGCTCGTGCGTGTAGTTGGCGAACTTGGTGTTCATCGAGGCGGTCCACAGGTCCTGGCGGCTGTTCACGTAGTCGACCAGCGCGTCGCCCTCCAGCTTCTGGGCGGTCGTGGAGACCTTCATGCGGCGGTACGCGTCGTGGTTGAAGTTGGCCTTCGAGAGCACCAGCTTCCCGTCGCCCACTTCCTCGCTCTCCGAAGAGGACGACGAGGAAGACGAGCCGAACATTCGGCCCTGCACGGCCACGTTCAAAAGCAGAAGGACCACTGCGAGAGTGGTCATTCGCATCCACTAAACAGGGGGAAAATCATTGTACATTAGGTGGAAGCACTCACCATGATTGTCGTTTCGAAGGGAATTCAGCTGACGGTCGACAGTCGGCGGGTGAGAAGAGCGGACTGACTGCCGATCGAAGCGGTCACACGAGGGCGAGAGTCACGATCTTTTTGATCTTATCTTTCGATTCGATCGAGGCGCCCGGCACCGCCTTCCCCGCAACGGGCGGGAGTCTCGTGAGTGTCAATCGAAATCTCCGCCCGCTTATCAACAGAAGCAAGTGGTCTGTTTTCCTTGCCGCCGAATGCACAGCGAACGTTAAGAAATTGTCGTTTAATGGGCAAGAAACAAAAATAAACGGCCGCCGTCGAGTTACGAACGAAACAAGGAATAAATACGACGGGCGGCGGGCATTCCGGCGGGTTGAGCGGCCACCCCGCGCGCTTCAGGCCGCGACGTCCACCAACTCGGCCGGCAGCGGGTTCTTCGGGTGCTTCGACTCGAAGTGCTGCTTGTAGGTCTGCAAGCAGAGGAATTAGACGAGTGATTGGCAAGTGAAAGGGGGGCTGTCCATCAATGGCTGCAGACTGATGGGCAGCCGAAGGGGGAATGCTTGCCGATAACACACGACTGTTGCCCACTCCAGTTCCCCAAAACCAACTGCTCACCTTCGGGTCGGGCATTTGGGCCATGCAGATGGTGCACTTGTGGACGAGGGCCTGCAAGGGGAAGGAAGTTCAGAAAGGAGAAGAGAGAGCGGAGAACTCACCGCCTTGGCCGCCGTCTTCTGATCGTGGCCGGTCTTCTTCTTCGCGTCCGCCTGCTTCTGGGCGTTCTTCTGCAAACGAACGGGGGATTCACATTCGCTTTAACAAAAAGGAAGGTACCTGCTGCGATTGGATCTTCTGATGTCCACGCGCCATTTCGTCTGTTCGTTCGGAGAGCGGAGGGAGCGGAAACCTGCGAGAAAATTGATCGATTGAGCGGATCCAAGAAATTCGGTAGATAATCGTGGCTTGAGTGCTGGCGACTCGTCGAATGGACACCAAGAGATGTGGGTGGATTAAACGTGTTTAATGGGCGCAAGCAAACGAAACAAAACAACCAAGAAACAACCTAAACGATCGATCGATCGCAGAAATCAAACCACTTCGCAAGTGGCGCCCACTTTCTCCAGGACGGCCTTCAGCTCGTCGGCCTCGTTCTTGCCCAGGTCGGCCTTCACCTCGACGGGCGCGCTCTCGACGAACTTCTTGGCCTGGACGAGGTTGAGGCCGGCGATGGCGCTGCGGATCTCCTTGATGAGGGCGATCTTCTTGGTCTCGTCGAATTTGGTCAGCTTGACCGCGAAGCTCGTCTTCTTCGGCACGTCCTCCTCGGGCGCCGCCTCGGCTGCTGCAAGTCGAACGGGAGTAAACGGAAGGATGGAAGGGGGAACAAACCGGATGGTGCGGCGGCGGGAGCGACGGCGGCCGCGGCGGCGAAGAGCGGCTGATCGGGGATGTTCAGCTTCTTCTTGAGCGCGTAGTTGAGGTCGGCCACCTCGAGCAGCGAGAGGCCGGCGATTCGGTTCACCAGCTCCTCGATTTGGGGCGAGATCGACCGTTCGGCGCTCGGGATCGACGACGAGGGCCCGTCCGCGAGCGGGACGCCCTGCGGCGAGGCGGCGGCGGCGGCGAACGAGCGGCACAACGGGCGGCAGACGGCGGCGGGCT
Organism: Aphelenchoides fujianensis; assembly: GCA_024699865.1. NCBI lineage: Eukaryota > Metazoa > Nematoda > Chromadorea > Rhabditida > Aphelenchoididae > Aphelenchoides > Aphelenchoides fujianensis. Next base: position 157,399 of record JAMPIO010000216.1, read on the forward strand.
TCAGGCGCGCGACGGAGAACATTTCGGCGTCCGATTCGGGTGCGAAAGCCGTCGATCGGTGGGCGAAATCACGTGCAGAAAACAAAACGCGGCGTCCACTTTCTTCTTCCCGAGCGCCGCCGTCCGCCCGCGTCCCCCGCTCCGACTGCCGCGAAACGCCAACCGCTTTCGCGTCGAGAGCCCCCGCAACGGCTGATCAAACAGAAAGGACGGGAGTTCTCGTTGTTCATTCCACCGAACGACCGAAAGGAGTGTTCAAGTGGGCGGCTTCATGACGGACGGCGAGGCCTTCGTTCCCTTGTCCATTTCCCGCTGCTCTTCTTGTTGTCTGCAACAAACGAGTGAAGAGGAATGGAAGGCGAGAACTCACTTCATCTTCCTCAACAGCTCCATCTCCTGTTTGGCCCGCAGCAAGGAAGGAGGTTGAACTCGTCGTTCGCCTGTCGTCGCTCTTTGCTCATCCGCACGGAGAGGAAGTAGAGGACCACTTCGATGGCCAGGAACACGAGCAGCAGCACGCCGAAGCCGAGCGAGAGGACCTCGCAGACGAGCTCCGTCCCGTGCGTAGGAGCTGGAGCAAAGGGAGAAGTGAAAGAAGAAGAAGGAACGGCTTACAGTAGTGGCGGTTCATCTTCAGCGGTGCTCCGGCGATCGCTTGAAACGAACAGAAGAGAGCGACCAGAAACCAAAGGAGGCGACTGTCCTCCTTCATCGCTGGTACGAAATGAAGAAGAGGTGGGGATGAACGTGAGAGCAAGGAGATTTGAATGCTCGGTCCATCGGTTTGGTGATCGCACTGCTCCTCGCAGTTCACCACTCCGACTGCGAAAGAATGCGGTCGCTCCTTTCCGCCTCTCGTCCTCTGCGGCCTCCTGTTCGGGACGGCCGACGGGTGCCGCCATTCGATCAACCCGTGGGGCTTCCGCTTGACGATGTTCGAGGTCCAGCTGCTCCTGATCTTCGGTCCGCTTCTCCCCACTCTCCCCTTCACTCATTGCTTTCTTGCAGGCGTCCTGCTCGTGGTTTTGGTCTTCAAGACGGCCGCCTACTTCGAGACGAAGCGAAAGCTGGAGACGATCTGCCGCGAGCGTTCCCTCCGGTTCCACGCCATGTACAACCTGCAGAAGTTCGTGCGCATGCAGGTGAGTGGCCGTCGGGTGCCCGCCTAATCGAGTGGACTTCAGCCCCACCTGCCGCCGCCCCTCCTGCGGCACTTCTACGAGTCCGAGGAGCAACTCTTCAACGTGGAGCGCCAAGAAGCCGAGCAGGCGGACCGTCCGCAGTACGTCCTTCATGGCGGCGGCAAGAAGTGGAATTGGAGTGAGGTCGTTATCGTTAAACGGCGGGGATAAAATCGTTCACTTCCGTTCTGCTCCCGTCGGTGTTGTCCGTTGAATGGGCGAGCAGGAGTGTAAAGTTTGTGTTGGGCTTCGCAGCGGGACGATCGGCAGGCAAATTGGGGGCGGAGGTTCGATGCCGCCGCGCGTGATGCCCGTCGGTCTGATCGTCGCGAACCGCGCACGGAGGCTCGTTTCGCGGGGCGACGGGGAGCGCGGACGAAAAAAGACGGCGATTCCTCCCGCGGTCGCCTTCTTTTGATTCCAAAATGAAAATGTTTTTCGACGTTTGACGCCGCTCGCCGCCGCCCCGACTTGCAAATCGACGGACGGACGGACGGACGAGCGAAAGGCGGGCGGCGAAGACGGCGGGCGGTGGGCGACGTCCCGATCGTTTCATTCCGTGATTCCCGCTCCCTTCCCGCCCGCTCGTCGCATCTCTCCGCTTTCAGTGGCCGGCGGGCAGCAGAATGCCGACCGGAGGCGGCGAGGCCCTGGAGATGCGCGAGAGCGAGAGCAGCCTGCGGACGCGCGTCCGGGAACGCAGCATGTCGATGGCCGACGCCCCGAGTAATCCCTTCGATACCCCCCAATTGGACGACCTTTCGAGTGTTTAGACGACCTGATGAGTGAGGCCATCTTCTCGCCGCAGTCCATCCAACTCGGCAACCACCCCGAAAGTGAGGCCTTTCAATCGTTCTCTTTCACTCTCGCCTCCTCGTTAGCCCCGATCGACAACGTGCGACGACTCGTGGACTCGAATCCCGCCGAGTATCCCGCCTTGTTCTGCGAAATGATGCACTTGAGCACGACCATCCCGCCCGAAGGAGGACCAGCCGCCGGAAGAGGAGGAGTGGGAACTCGCGTGGCGGCAGAAGGCCCGCTGGATCAAGTGCGTTCTTCCCTTTTTCTTTTGTCCATTTCTCTCCGAAGATTCAAGCAGATCGTGGAGGGCGACGGGACGCGCTTCAGCAAGCCGCACATCACGCTCCTCACCGTCCACGGGGTGCTGCAAGTGAAGACGCTCTTGCGCAAGGGCGTGATGCTGTTGGACGCCGAGTGCTCCTCTTTCGTCCGCCTGGTGGATCTCGTGATCAAGAACTGGCTGCAGTCGGGGGCGCTGGAGGAGTCGAACGCGGCCGTCGTGCGGGAGGTCCTCTACGCGCCCAAACTGCACCTGATCGACGGGCACGTGCGGATCGTGAACGAGTCCTCCGTCCCGATCAGCGACCCGCACGAGCGGCCGTCCGGCGCCGAAGGAGGAGGAGGAAATGCGGGCGGTCAAGTTCGAAGACGTTCGTTTGCTTTCCCTTTTTTCTTTTGTTGACCCGTTCGTTCAGGCCGACGAGAAACTCCTCCGGCGTCTCCCGCGAGACACCGAGAGCGCCGCCATCATGGTCGCGAATGTGGGCGCCTTGCAACGACCGTTGAGTGCGTTCGTTCGCCTCAAGACGGCGGCCAATTTGTACCCCGAACTGCCGGATCAAGTGCGAAGAGAAGTGCTTAAGGGCGGGTGCCATCTTCCGTTTCTTTCAGCCCTACCCCGTGAAGTTCGTTCTTCATCCTTTTGAACACGTACGACAACTACGAAGAAGAAACGCTGGGCATCGGGTACACGATGGGCGCCCTGCTGAGCGATCGGGTTCGTTCGATGCAACAGAAAAGAATACATTGACTGCATCCCGCTCGCAGATCTTCCACCAAGTTGCCACATAGCAGTCTGGACCGCTTTACGGTCTCTGATGCGGTGGAAGAGTGAGTGAAAGCGGGCATTGATGGATCTGGGTAGCGTCTCGCTTGCAGGTACTTCAGCCAAGCTACGTTGATTCCGCCCGGCAAGTGCCGACCGGACACGCGGTGGGCGGCGGACGTTGGGGACGATCTGGTGAGTGAATGCCCTCTTTCATGTCACTTCCCATTCTTTCAGCCGATCCGGAACATCGGCAAGATGTACTCGACGGCCAACGAGGAGGACGTGAGCGACGAGGAGGGCGCCAACCGGCAGTCGTCGCTCGTCATCCGCCGCTCCGGCCGGCTGTTCGGCGGGCTCGTGGACGACGTGAAGTGCGTGGACGCTCACCGAATACAACGCCCAGCTGCCACCTGTTGCAGACGAAAAGCCGCCGTGGTACGCGTCGGACTTCACGGATTTCTTCAGTGCCGGCCGAATCAGCCAGTCGTTGGGCGCCGTGATCGTCCTCTTTTTCTCCAATCTGATCGTCGCGATCACGTTCGGCGCGGTGTACGAACGGGCGACCCACCAGCAGATGGCGGCCATCGAGTCGATGGTCTCCGCTTGCCTCTGCGGGATCACGTTCGCGCTCTTCGGCGGCCAACCGCTGACCATCATGAGCGCCACCGGGGCGACGTTCATCTTCGAGAAGGTCACCTACGACTTCTGCACGGCGAACGACTGGGATTTCCTTCCGTTCCGCTTCTGGATGTCCTGCTGGATCGCCGTCCTCTTCCTGCTGCTGATCGCCACCGACGCCTCCGCTCTGGTCGGTTTGATCACTCGCTTCACGGAGGAGGGCTTCGCGACCGTCGTGTCCGTCGCGTTCATCGTGCAGGCCTGTCAGAAGATCTACGAGCTGTCGTACGAAGCACCGATCACGTGGAGGCCACAGGTGAGCGGAGCACTCTTTTCACTCGTTCATTCGGGGAGTGTTCAGGCGGTGATCGACTCCACTTGCTATTGTTTGTTGGAGCGACCCAAAGGATTCGACTAACGAGACCAGCGGCTACTTCATCAAGAACTTGAGCATCGGAGTTACTCGGTTTGTCCCTTCCGCTCAACAATCACTCGTTTCTGCTGCAGCTGCCGGGCGTTGGGCGGCACCCCGCAGGGTCTCGCTTGTTTCTTCAAGCCGGACATTCTCATCTTCTCGATCCTGCTGGCCATCTGCACGTTCTTCGTTTCGTTGAAGCTGACCGAATTTCCGCCGCTCGCCCTACCTTGCGTGGAAGATTCGCCACGCGATCTCGGACTTTGGCGTCGTGATCGCGGTCGTCGTGTTCACGCTCCTCTCGAAGCTCACCGGGTCTCGACGTTCCGAGCTTGAAGTTCCCGATGAAACTCCAGGTTCTCTCTCGTGCCCTCCTTCGTTCACTCCTGCTCGTTTGCAGCCGACGATGGAGCGCTCGTGGATCGTGGACGTGTTCGCAATCGAGAGCTACTACGTGGCTCTGGTGGCTTTCGTGCCCGCCTTCTTCTTCACGATCCTCCTCGTCATGGACCAGCAGATCTCGTCGGGCATCGTCAACCGGAAGGAGAACAAGCTGAAGGTGGGAGAAGCGAGAGGGAATGAATGGAATGAACGGGCGGCTTGCAGAAAGGCTACGGCGTTCATTTGGATCTCCTCGTTCTCCTCACGCTCATCCTCGCGTGCGCCCTCCTCGGCCTTCCCTTCTATGCGGCCTCGCCCGTCCTCACCGTCAACCACTTGGATTCTCTTCGCTTCTACTCGGAGATCGCCGCCCCGGGAGAGAAAGCCCGCTTCTTGGGCGTCAAGTGAGCGTCGGGTCTTTCTGCTAACCGCCGTGGTTGAAGAGAGCAACGAATGACCTGCCTGCTCGCTCATGTGCTTATCGGAATCTCGCTTGTTCTTCGCTCCAGTCGTGAAGCTCGTGCCCATGCCGGTGCTGACGGGCGTGTTCCTTTACGTCGGAGCGATGTCACTCCTCGGGCAGCAGTTCGTCCAACGGTTGGGGCTCCTCTTTCATGCCCGTCAAGAATCAACCCGACTTGCCGTGGCTACGTGAGTGGCCCTTCTCTTCCTTGCTTCTCTTCCAATGAGCTGTTCAGGTTCTGTCCGGATGCACCGCGTGCACCTGTTCACGTTCATCCAAACGCTGAGTGTGATCGCCCTGTTCATCATTCGGTACGCGAGTCGAGTGGCGATGGTCTTTCCGCTGATGCTGGTCATTATGGTTATTCTGCGGATCTTCGTGCTTCAGCGAATGGTCTCTCGTTCACTCCACCCACTCACTCACTTCCCGCTTCTTTCAGTTCACTCCGACCGAACTGATCGCTTTGGACGACGAGCTGCCGAACATCCGCCGACTGCTGAAGCCGCGCCCGCGGCGGACGGTCCTCGATCTTGCGGAAGCGGGGCCGCGAGAGGCGCGCGAAGAACAACGGGAAGAAGGCGGAAAAGAAGTCCTCGCCGCTCATCAAAACCAACGGGAAGCAGCCGGTTTGATCGCTCCAGTGTTGCTTGTTGATCTTCGTTTGAGATTGTTAGTGTTTGCTTCACTCTTAATAAACAATGTAAATATTCTTTTTGTTTGCATACGAATGAGCTTGAAACACTCTTCTTCCCGCTTGCTGCTCATTCGTTCCACCTCGGCTGCTGAGAGGAGGGCATGTGGCCGTCGATCGTCTGCTGGCTGTCGACGGTGTTCGCCTTCATGTACGCGGGTGAGTGGGAAGAAGCGGGCAGAATGGACGTCAAATCCTTTCTTCGCTGCAGGAGTCTTCTTGTTCACGTGCGTGAACGGCGTCTCGCAGGACCAGCGGAACGGGATGTCCGCCGCCCAACGCAAGGGCAAGAAGAAGACGGGCAGGCAGCCGAAAGTCTCCAAAGAGATCCGCATTTCGATCCACGAGCCGCTCACCGACGACGACCTCTGGGTGCCCGCTTCGAAGTGCGTTCGCCCTTCTCCTCTCCTTTATCCGCTCACTGCTTGCAGCTCGTCGACGCACAAGACCAACACGATGACGAACACAAAGGCGAGCGACGACGGGCGAGTTCTCCCACTCCCCGCCCTCCACTCACTTCTTCCTTGCAGCCACGAGGCGTCCGCCGAGAAGCCGGCGCTCCAACGGACGCAAACGGAGACTCCGATCGCTCGTGAGCGCAAGCAGAAGACGAAGACGCCGACCGGACCGCGCGCCATCGGATCGAAGGTGCCGAAAGAAGG